>NQII01011531.1:0-29304 GCA_002778355.1 Clitarchus hookeri
TAAGAACAGCTTGTGAAAGTATGGTGTTAGAGACTTATACAAACTCTGAATTAAAAGTGTGAGCAGATGACATTGCGAAAATATGAACAAACCCACAACAGGCATAGATAGCACTATATCCCTACTGTGATTGGCAGGGATATCACGTGGTGCAGAGTCACGTATCTTGCAAAAGCTATACATTGGCAATCTTTTCCATCACATGAATGTTACATGAAATGACTGTAATAGGTCCCATAGAATGCATGAGTCGGGTTGTAGCCAGCTTACGTGAGCATGATGGTCTTTACATGAAACATGAAGTAGTGTATCGAGTTTTCTGCACTAATTTGTTTAATTTTTGGAGTAAATGATTGAGTTTAATTATTAGCATTCTTGTAATGAAACACATGCTATTAAAATTTGGTTTTGTTGGGTATTTTTGTAGTGCCTCTCTTCCTGGGAGTAAAATTATATATTAGAAATTGCTATAATGTGATGAGACAGTAAATCAGACTAGAGTTTCTGATAAAGTTTTGTGATTTTTACTGTAATCTGATGTATATTTTAATGCGGGATTTTTTTTTTCTTTCATTTGGCTTGTAGTAACTCAAACTTGTATTGTTTATTTTTATTTTTTTCAGTTCTCGTCTTCTTCCTGGCAAAACTCCATCTGTGGAGAAAGATCGCATAGCTGCATTCGCAAAGTCAATACCAGACGGTATGTGGCAGCTCCCTGTTTTTTTAAATAAAATTTTAGTAGTGAATTTGTATATGCTAATTTCAGTTTGCTTTGTATTGACAAACTTGCAGTTTGTAGTGAATGAATGCTTCTGCTTTTCGTAGAAACCACTTACCCCTCCCTGCTGCTTCATGTTGGTGACGCCTGGTGCACGTGGTAAATGTCTGTTTTTTAAAGTAATTGTATTTCACTGCAAAAAACTTTAAATTTTTTGACAAATGAATAAATGTGATAAAAATTTATTTCTTCATAGTTTTTAATTATTAATTATTCAGAACCACGTCCTCTTAGTTTCCTGTTTAAAGAAATGTGTATTAGAATAATTAATATAAATCTTGAGATTTCCCTGCAGGAAGTTACTGAAAATGACGTTTACGTTTCCTATTCGCTCGATTTTAAAACAGTTTTTGGTGACGAGGGTTCGTAAAATACAGGGGATGGACAAAATAATATGAACACCATGCAATATAGTAAATTTAGTTGCATGTTGGCAGCACTTCTTCCGTGTAAATAATGTGACGCGTATATATTGCACAGTTTACGTGCCAAGTCTTGTAGGTTATATTTCAGTGTATTATACGCTTTGTTCCGCGACAGTTATAACAAGCGTTCGGTGAAATGTGTGATCTCTCAGACTTCGAAAGAGGGCAAATCGTTGGTGCTCGGTTAGCGGGAGCACCTGTGACGAAAACAGCTGAATTGTTTAACGTTTCACGAGCAACAGTATCCACGGTAATGACAGCATAGACAAAACATGCTAAAACATCATCGGCAAAGAGAAATAGTGGGCGAAACCCAAAGTTAACTGACGGAGACAGGCGAACATTAAAAATAATTGTGGCCAGACAACATAAAACTACCGCGGCAAAAGTGACAGCAGAACTCAACACTCGCTTGAGTAATACTGTTTCGACAAAAGCAGTATGGCGGAGCTTCACAAAGCTAACATTCATGGAAGGGCTGCAATTATGAAACCCTTTGTAACGGAAGCCAACGCTAAGTTGCGAAAGAAGTGGTGCCACGATCATAAAACCTGGACACTTGATGATTGGAAGAATGTGGTATGGTCCGATGAATCATCGTTTACATTGTTTCCTATAAACTGTCGGGTTTATGTATGCAGAACCCCAAAAGAAGCCTACGATACGGACTGCCTGCTTCCTACAGTCGAGCATGGGGGAGGTTCCGTTATGATTTGGGCGGCTATTTCGTGGTATTCAGCTTGTCCTTTCATTCACATCACGGGCCGGATTACTGCGAATGAATATCTCGACATCCTCAATGATGAAGTTGTTACTATGACTAGCATATTGCTGCCAAACACTGCCATATTCCAAGATGATAATGCACCCATACACGGAGCCAAAAAGTTTGTTTTTGTTTGAGGAGCATCAGAATATCATAAAACAATCGCCAGACCTCAACGTTGTCGCTACTAGGCCACCTGAGGTATACAGGATGATGGCTAGTAGGGTACTAAGTTACTATACTTTGTTGTGTTAGGGGTAAACAAATACTGGTATTCTCTGTTTAACACACCAGTATTTTATTTGTCGGAAGGTAACATAGGTATTTACACACACTGGCGAGACTGAATGGTATTAGTTACAAAAGTAATCAATCTTGAAGTGTAAATATTTTAAATAGTGATTGTATATAAACATGAAAATCGTTTTGCAAGTACCACAGGTAAAGTTAATGTAATCAGATTTTCAGAAAATTTGCTTTTGCAGTCTCAAAATATGTCTCAATTGAGGAATATGGTACACCAGTTAAGTATTGAACAGTTAAATGGTTAAGTAAAGAGAATTAAGTACAGAATTTGTAATGGAAACAATAATATTGGAAATAAATCTGGAATCTGCATTGGTTTAAAAAAAATGTTGAATTGTCCCACCGATAATTACATATTTAGGTTTGTTAAATGTGATGTCCCTGTGAATTATTGCTGTTGTTTAGTTTTGTACTTGCACCAATTATTTACTATTTTAATCACACCAGTAGTTTGGTTGTGTAATTACACAAATTGTTCGGTTTGATTGTGTAATTACAAAAGTTTTACCATTTGGTTGTGTAATTACCAAAGGTTTACCGTTACATTGTGTAATTACAAAAGTTAAGTTTTGTTGTGCAATTACACCTGTTTAATTTTTTATTATGCTTTGTCTTTTTGCAGGATATAGAGTTGAATATGTCTCTGGGATCCAGAAATCAATTCAGTTCTTGGGTGACAGGTGCTGGAACTAAGGCACCTGCAGCAGAAAAGAAAAATTATGCACCAATACATGCAAACATGTATTCTGCTTTGGATGTTGAGGACAAGAAGCCCAGGTACATTCTGATATGCTTTGCATTCTATTATAACAGAATTTTACTTTGTCAGAAAATTCAGTTTGTGCACTTGTATAATAGTTTCTTTAACAGATGTAAAGGGTTGCAGATTGTATGTGCTTGTTGTAAGGGAGTGTTTTTGTTGGGATTTTTATGCTGGATAATTTTACTATTTTGCGCAGTATTTGAAGGTATTCACTTTTCAATGTGTAAACATTAGTTGCTTTGGATTTAAGTAGTATGGGTTCAGTTCTTTGATTTTTACACCTATACATTTTTCATTAATTGAAATTCATCAAGTGATTTTTATACTTAAGGATTTTGGTTGTACCTCTTATACCGAATTTGAGAAGGTGCATTACAAATACACACGCATGTGAACAAAAAGTTAATATTTAGAATTGTTACAAAGTTTTTGTTAATTTTAAATAATAAAAGTGATGTTTCATAATGCTTTCCATTTGAATGCCAATTAGTTAATACACTAGCAAAATATTAAAAATGTCATATAAATAAGCTGCATTATTATTATTCATTTATTTACGAGTGGCTCTATTCACATTATTTTTTGTGAATACATACTAATACATATTCTCAAATGTGAACCAGTGGCATAAGGCTGAACCTACTATCCTTTACGTAGGTAGCTAACAACAACACTCTAAGTACTGTCATGAATAATTCTCACCGAAAGTGCAAAAGAAAAGTCTTTCTAACTACCGGGCCAGGTGAGACAATACAAAAGTTGTGTGTTTCAGTGATTACCATTCAGGGTACAAATTAGGGGTGACACATCATACATATATTCTGTTGCAAAGGCAGGTAGGTAGGAGAATTTTAATACACTCAATAAGGACTATCAAAAAGGCTGAGCCATGAATGCTATTCCACCATGAGGAAACAACGGAGCAAAAAACTACACATAATACAGTGGACTTTCAATGTACCAAAATTGTATCCACCATTCTTATTCAGTATAAATAATGATAATCTTATCTCTTTTCATAGTTTCAGATATGTTATCAATCAAAATATCTTATTGTCCCATCTTTTAAGATTACACTCAACACACCCTTTTAAGGTGATGTTCTCTACAAACTTCTAATAACTTGGTGTGAAATATGCTAAACACGCCTAATCATCTTCGGAGTGTATACCTGACTTCTCTTTGGTGGGACATAGAGCAACTTGTTACCACGTATAAAGTTCAATTCCAGTATCTTCTTTCTGGGAAATTGGAGAATTTGTCGTAATTTATTTAAACTAGGTCTTTTTGGGTAGTACGTGATGATGATTCACGTAGCTTTTGTGCAGAGAATGAATGTGTCTGGAATAAGTTTTGTTGTTTTTCAGATTGAAAACTTTTGAAATTCTTGTTATACATACGTATTTGTGTTTTAATATTGATGTGGTAAGAACAGCTTGTGAAAGTATGGTGTTAGAGACTTATACAAACTCTGAATTAAAAGTGTGAGCAGATGACATTGTGAAAATATGAACAAACCCACAACAGGCATAGATAGCACTATATCCCTACTGTGATTTGCAGGGATATCACGTGGTGCAGAGTCACGTATCTTGCAAAAGCTATACATTGGCAATCTTTTCCATCACATGAATGTTACATGAAATGACTTTAATAGGTCCCATAGAAAGCACGAGTCGGGTTGTAGCCAGCTTACGTGAGCATGATGGTCTTTACATGAAACATGAAGTCATTGTAATTTGGCTTTAATGATAGTAGTTTGAATGAGTTAGTGTATCGAGTTTTCTGCGCTAATTTGTTTAATTTTTGGAGTAAATGATTGAGTTTAATTATTAGCATTCTTGTAATGAAACACATGCTATTAAAATTTGGTTTTGTTGGGTATTTTTGTAGTGCCTCTCTTCCTGGGAGTAAAATTATATATTAGAAATTGCTATAATGTGATGAGACAGTAAATCAGACTAGAGTTTCTGATAAAGTTTTGTGATTTTTACTGTAATCTGATGTATATTTTAATGCGGGATTTTTTTTTTCTTTCATTTGGCTTGTAGTAACTCAAACTTGTATTGTTTATTTTTATTTTTTTCAGTTCTCGTCTTCTTCCTGGCAAAACTCCATCTGTGGAGAAAGATCGCATAGCTGCATTCGCAAAGTCAATACCAGACGGTATGTGGCAGCTCCCTGTTTTTTTAAATAAAATTTTAGTAGTGAATTTGTATATGCTAATTTCAGTTTGCTTTGTATTGACAAACTTGCAGTTTGTAGTGAATGAATGCTTCTGCTTTTCGTAGAAACCACTTACCCCTCCCTGCTGCTTCATGTTGGTGACGCCTGGTGCACGTGGTAAATGTCTGTTTTTTAAAGTAATTGTATTTCACTGCAAAAAACTTTAAATTTTTTGACAAATGAATAAATGTGATAAAAATTTATTTCTTCATAGTTTTTAATAATTAATTATTCAGAACCACGTCCTCTTAGTTTCCTGTTAAAAGAAGTGTGTATTAGAATAATTAATATAAATCTTGAGATTTCCCTGCAGGAAGTTACTGAAATTGACGTTTACGTTTCCTAGTCATTCGATTTTAAAACAGTTTTTGGTGACGAGGGTTCGTAAAGTACAGGGGATGGACAAAATAATATGAACACCATGCAATATAGTAAATTTAGTTGCATGTTGGCAACACTTCTTCCGTGTAAATAATGTGACGCGTATGTATTGCACAGTTTACGTGCCAAGTCTTGTAGGTTATATTTCAGTGTATTATACGCTTTGTTCCGCGACAGTTATAACAAGCGTTTGGTGAAATGTGTGATCTCTCAGACTTCGAAAGAGGGCAAATCATTGGTGCTCGGTTAGCGGGAGCGTCTGTGACGAAAACAGCTGAATTGTTTAACGTTTCACGAGCAACAGTATCCACGGTAATGACAGCATAGACAAAACATGCTAAAACATCATCGGCGAAGAGGAATAGTGGGCGAAACCCAAAGTTAACTGACGGAGACAGACGAACATTAAAAATAATTGTGGCCAGACAACATAAAACTACCGCGGCAAAAGTGACAGCAGAACTCAACACTCACTTGAGTAATACTGTTTCGACAAAAGCAGTATGGCAGAGCTTCACAAAGCTAACATTCATGGAAGGGCTGCAATTGTGAAACCCTTTGTAACGGTAGCAAACGCTAAGTTGCGAAAGAAGTGGTGCCACAATCATAAAACCTGGACACTTGATGATTGGAAGAATGTGTAATGGTCCAATGAATCATCGTTTACATTGTTTCCTACAAACTGTCGGGTTTATGTATGCAGAACCCCAAAAGAAGCCTACGATACGGACTGCCTGCTTCCTACAGTCAAGCATGGGGGAGGTTCCGTTATGATTTGGGCGGCTATATCGTGGTATTCAGCTGGTCCTCTCATTCACATCACTGGCCGGATTACTGCGAATGAATATCTCGACATCCTCAATGATGAAGTTCTTACTATGACTAGCATATTGCTGCCAAACACTGCCATATTCCAAGATGATAATGCGCCCATACACATAGCCAAAAAGTTTGTTTTTGTTTGAGGAGCATCAGAATATCATAAAACAATCGCCAGACCTCAACATTGTCGCTACTAGGCCACCTGATGTATACAGGATGATGGCTAGTAGGGTACTAAGTTACTATACTTTGGTGCAGACTAGGGGCACCTGTGGTTGTTGTGTTAGGGGTAAACAAATACTCGTATTCTCTGTTTAACACACCAGTATTTTATTTGTCGGAAGGTAACATAGGTATTTACACACACTGGCGAGACTGAGCCCTCCTACAAGTCGAAGGGCTGGTGGGCGTAATGCTATGCGTCGGGGAAGGCTGTTTGAACCGAGACGTTTCTACTTATCTGCGACTGCGGCTTTTGGTGAGTTGTCTTCGTTGGTAGTTGAGCTCTGGTGAATGGGGTGGCCCTCGGACTGGCTCTCGTTAGCCAGCTGTACTCAGCTGGCTTCTTCCTGCGGCTTTGACTGACTCTCTCGGAGGTCCGGGATGGTTTCCCGGGGACGTGGAGTGTGTTTGCGACCTCGGCTGGCGACTCGTCTCGCGCTTCCGACTTCTCCGCCTTGGAAACTGCCACTACGTTTTCGGAAATGAATTCATAAGTTCTCGGCACTTCTACTTCGTTTGTCTCGGAAATGTACACATGAAGTTTTGGCTGTTCCTGGGTTCTCTCCCCGGTGACGTCACATTTGACTTACTGACTGACTGCTTGCCTCGTCGCCATCCGGCGCACGACTACGTCTTCTCGGGGAATGGCACCTCTTGGTATGGGGTTGTCACTCGTTTCTGGGAATTTACTCGTAAGCTCTCTACACTGTTCCCGTCACACGACTGCCTACTCCCGTGTCTCCTTCGCCTTCCGTCTCGGCTGAACACCTAACTCGTCTCGCGGCTGTGCCGCCGAACAACTCCCGTCTCGACTGGCGACAATTGACTCGGCCGGGATTAGAACCCGGCCTTCTACTGACTTACCCAACTGCTGCCTCTCTGCGTGCGATATGTCTGCCTGACTGATTCTCACTGACGCTCTGGTCCAGCGCCTCTCAACGGCGCGGATTCAACTGGCTCTGTAAAACTGCCCTTCTGCCTCGGCTGCCACGTGAATTTAACTCTTGTCCTGCTATATTCAAGTTAGCTGTCAGCAGTTTCTAGCGAGAGAAATCTGGAAATCCCCTGTGTACCTCGCATGTTTTTGTGCATGATTTCGTCTCGTCAGCGGCTTGTGTTCTCCAACTAGGGAGGAGGGAGGGTGCGGCTACTGTGGTGAGGATTCCTATGGAGCTGGGTCTGCACTAATTCTCGTCAGGGGGCTCCCTTGATTCCTTCGTCGAGGGCTTATCTATCAGCTATTTCTCGTGACTTGCCCTCTTTCATNATCTATCAGCTATTTCTCGTGACTTGCCCTCTTTCATTCGGCTTTGGTTCTTCCCCGCGTATCCTTATGTCAGGACTGCCCCGAAGGTGTTACCCCGGAAGTTTTGTTGTCAGCTGCCTGCCCTGGCTGTCTGCCCTGGATAACTATAGCAGGGTGTGGAAACACCGCAATGCCTATCCCATGTACCTGCAACGTGTCATCATAATTGAACCGTTATGGGGAGTTTTAGAGCAGAATGAGGAGCAGATTTCCATCTTCAACATCATTGAAGCAATTGGCGGATGTTTTGGTACAAGAATGGGACAACATTCCGTTGGAAACTATGCAAGACACTACGAATCTATTCTGCGAAAAATTGCAGCTGTTCTAAAAGCAAATGGTGGCCAGACATCTTAATAATAAATAAATATTGTGTATGTCAGGTGTTCATATTATTTTTTCTATCACCTGTATATGCTTTTGGGTATATAGTTTTATTCCCGAGATGCTATACATTGAGTTAAATTAATATTTGGTTTTCAAATAAAGTTATTTTATGCCAGTTACAATAAAATACCAACTTTACAGGAAAAAATGACCTTTAATCATAAAAGTATACATCTTTGTTAATAATGATTCCTCATTAAATGTATTGCATAATATTTTCAGGTGGTACAATTTTGCTCGAAATACTAGTGGTGATGGGTGCAACTATTTTTAACCAATATTAATTTTGATAAAATTCATATGATCACCAGGTGCACTTTATTTATCTTTCAACCAGGCGTGTAAGGGGAAGCTGTTGAGGGAAAAGGCACTTTTTTTTTTCTTTTTTTTTTTTACAATGGCTTCCCCTCTAGATGGCATGTAGGAGGAAGAATGGTGCTTGAGAGAGAGGGGGGGGGATGCTAGGATGCCACACTGGACAGCAGTTAAGTGTACAGTAGGCAATTCTTGGTCATGTTGCAAAAGAGGAAAGACTGGCTTGAATCTAGAGCTAGTGGATGTTGCCAACAAATTTGTAATTGCAAGATCAACTCTAGTTTACTATTATGACATCCATTTAACACACGACTAGATGTTGCTCTCTCCCAGATTCTGATACAGCATTTAAGTAGCATAGGGTTGCTTTAAAAAAAATATAAATTTTTTGATATGCACATTAGTACCACAATGTTTATATAAAAAAGTTNAGCATAGGGTTGCTTTAAAAAAAATATAAATTTTTTGATATGCACATTAGTACCACAATGTTTATATAAAAAAGTTGTTTTCCTATTTCAATTAACAGGCAGTAATTGAGCTGCTTTAATGATTAAGCAAACAAATTAAACCATATGGTTATGTTTAAATACATGCAATGCTGCCAGCAGTAACCTCTGCGAACATTGTACATTATCATTATACAGTGGAATCTTGTACCGAAGCCACACGTACCAATAAACCGTATCAAGTCAATTTTCAGTGGTCACAGCAAAACACCTATACAAATAATTATAAAACTACCAGCTTGTATCGTTTATAAGATATAGCATCTATCAAAATATATTTTGGTCCAGTCACCTAAGTTTTTCCACCATTAAAGTTTTTAAGCTGCTTGTTTATGCAGACTTCTAGTAATTGGATTTGAAATAAGTCGCATGCGCCGCCAATTATCACTGGTCTACTCTCTTGCAAGATCAAATTCGACTTATTTTTATCCGCTTTGGCCTCCNGCATGCGCCGCCAATTATCACTGGTCTACTCTCTTGCAAGATCAAATTCGACTTATTTTTATCCGCTTTGGCCTCAAAAAAGTCAAAAATTGTTTCTATGTTAAATTACTACTAGTGGGAAAATGTTGTTATAATGAAATATTGATTTATTTAAATCTTTTAAACTCTTTGAGAGAAATTATGTCCTATACTGATATATAGGTCCTCTTGTCACCAAAAAAACCCTTGAATATTTTTCCAAGCTACTTTGGTGAGTGTGTACTCATTTTTTTTTTTTTTCATCTTAATTTGGAAAAACAGTTGACTTATTTAAGTATTAACTTACTATCACTGGTCCTTTGCAGACTTTGTGGATACTGTGCATAAAGTGTAGTAAAAGGTAGATATCTTAATGCAGTTGCGATTATTTGCTCCCTTCAATGTTGCTCTCAACAAGTCTCGTACCAATCGGACTAAGGGAAATTGTGAAGGGAAGACGGCTGACTAGCTTGTTCTTTTGGAGACAGCTGCATGTGCACCTGGTATGATCAATGTTGTGTTCTGCCATTCCTTTCATTCCATTGTACATACATACAAACACACACAGAGAGAGATTGCACCTAGGGTTTTGCATGCTTCCTACTGCCTAGGGATCACAGAGGAAAGGCAGACTGCCTACCTTGTAAGTGTGCTTGTGTCTGGTGTTGTCTGAATATTGTACCAGCAGTTATTATTTTTGTATTTGCTTTCATTAAGTGTGGTTTTCAGTGCCTTCTTCAGCAAAATGTATTATCAGCACGTATTAACAGCTTCATATAATAGATGACCTGCCATTTTCGTTAACCTTCTCGAAGCTCCTGTACACCACAAATATAATTTACTTATCTCAGAGTTCAATGCTGTGTTCAAATTGACCATTAAGATTGATTATTTTATTATTTGGTAGTGTTCAATTTGGATTCTGTTGAGTGATTTGTTTAAGCAACAGTGGTGATTTGGTAGTTAAGTATTTTAGTAAAGGTTTGAGAATATTAAAAATTTCTAGTATTAGTTTCAAATAAAGTGGATTATCAATAATTGGTTTAAGTGGACAAACAAGGAAAATTGAAGTGTACATGAATCAGTGGTTGCGGACATCGATTTTAGATCTGAGAAATATTGTACATAACCACAAAATGCAAGATTTTTTTTTAACAGTCTAAAGATGTCATTAAAACAACTTATCCAAGGCAATTTATTAATAAATATTAGTTTTATATTGAAAACTTTTACTGAGGACCTAAATNCCAAGGCAATTTATTAATAAATTTTAGTTTTATATTGAAAACTTTTACTGGGGACCTAAATTCCAGAACATGCCAACTCCAAAATCTATACTTTTCAGGAGAGACAAAAATCTATTTATCTAGTGTATGACTTGATTTGCTGGTTTCAATAAGTTGAGTGTCTCCACAAATTTTGAGAAATGGTTTAAAGAGGAAAACACAACTGTTATAAAATCTATTTTTTAAAAAACATTTACAAATGTGGTTAGTACTTTTAGCAGCAGATAGAAATAATAGTAAAACTTAGAAATGAGTTGCCTCCTTTATTCTCAAAAGGCTAATGGCAAACATTATTTTGTACTCATAATATCGTTGTGAAAATGTATTCATAAAACATGCTGTCTTCCTAAGACATGTACTTAGTCTTAATATTGTTCAGTTTGGCAGATTTAATAGGTAGAGAGCTGCAACATACATGCCGTTTTGTGGTAGTAATATTCTGTCATTGTTTGGTTTCTCAATCATAAAGGAGTTAAAGAACAAACCACTTGTGTTAGACGACATCCTGACTTCATTGATATGAAATTTACTCTGCTTCGTCATTTTGTATTTTGAAACGTGGAACTTTTCCTTTTGTCTCTACAAGATAACCTAAAATACCTACTTAGTTCAGTCTTAAAATCTTTTAACCATATTGCCTTTTACTGGCATATAATGAAATCTTAATTTTTGGCTAAATCATTCTAAGCACTTGGTGTTGTCACTTATTCTGTTGATCATTTGATTTTTTTAACAACAGAGAAATCAGTATCTCACAGCAGAAAACTATGGCCTCGGATAGGGAAATTATGAGTTCTACTCATATTCCTCTGTCTTAACCAAAGTATCAGAAACTGGCGTAGTCCTATTCCTGTTTTGGCCTGCAATTGTAACTGTGAAAATGTTATTTTTACACACTGTGGTAACTTTGTATGAAGGTAATATTGAAGGCAAGAAAGAACTTAATTTACACCTCATTTAACTTCATTTTCAGGCCACGTGTACATACTGGCAACACATGTTGCGACGTTATGAAATCCTAGGTTATTTGGCCATAACTGCTGGGCAGAAAATACATCTTTTATTTCTAAATGTGGCACAGGAATATTTTTTTGAGAATCAAATACTATTCCTGCTTTTGTGGGATCTGTTTTAGCTGCTTCTGCACATGCAAGTAAAACTACTTAGTCTTGTGTTTGTGCAGCTCTATTTGTACAGTGGTACCGCATTATTGCGAGAATGGCCTATAGCATCATGTTCGCCATTGCGATAGTTTTTAAATGCACTTTCATTTGCCTTATCATTTGAAAGGTATTTAATTTAGTTTATAACGCAAATCTGTCAATGAAATCTTTCACTATAGCGATACAAACATTTGTAAACTTTTAGTTTTTAAATGTCTANATGAAATCTTTCACTATAGCGATACAAACATTTGTAAACTTTTAGTTTTTAAATGTCTAAACACGTTGCATCGCAAGTGACATCCACTCATTTAATTTCCCATGCCCCAGCCAGCCTTTGTTGGTGTGTGTTGCGTGGCGTCACTCGCGTCAGATGAAGCGGGGGAAGAGATGTTTGCATGTATAGTAGTGCTGGAAAGGAGATGTACTATTGGTAGTGGAGGAGTAGTGGACAAGGTGGGTGTACGTAGGGTATACACTAGGGGTGCGGTCGGAAGGGAATGGTACGTAATGTGGAATGTAGGACGGGCGACGAGATGCTATCCACATACTGTTCCTATGTTGTAAGGGTAGGACGACTGCCGCTCCTCCAAGTGTCTTGGCGTGTAAGGGGAAAGCATGATTACGTCTGAACAGTTGCTAGACAATATTACATTGTTTATTGTTTGTACNGTTAATATCTTCACACATTCATATTTTGAGAGAACTGTTGCTGTATTTTCTAAAAGCATTGCCATCAAATTTTGTCTTAAGTAAAAACTGTGAAAAGTTGGTCATTATTTGAAGAGAACTATCACTCTATTCAGAATTAGTAATAAGAAGTAAAGCATCACTTTAACAAAAGGAAAAAATAGTTTTCTTTTCATCTGTTAGGACTTATTTTGTTACAGCATGCGACTACATTGTTCACAAATTCCCCTTAAAAAATGAAGTCTTGAAAAATGCAGCTGTGGCAAGAGTGAATAATCTCACAATGCCATATTTTCTTCTGTTCGCTACTTTGTGGATTTCTTTCCTTGATTTTGCCTGCTCAAGCAGGTGAAACTAGGGATACAGTTATGGACGAAACTGAAGAACAATTCTCAACTCTTAAGATAGACAACATTTCAGCCCTTAGTGCTAGAGGAGATAGTGATGTTAAGTGGGCCAAGTTATCCAGGACTCGTGGTGTTGATGGCATTTTAAAATTCAATAGAATGTGTAGAATAATGTTGTCCATCCTGTCTATTCCACACAACAATGCAGAATGTGAGCGTGTTTTCAGTTTGGTGAAAAAAAACAGGACCCTGTTCAGATCATCAATGTTTTATAATACTATAGAATCCATTTCGGTTTTGAAATGCAGGATATTAGGCTTATGCTATGAAAAAAAATTTATTGCAGAATTCTTTAAGAAAGTCACAGCTTCACAGCTGCTTCTGTAAAACCACTGTCTTCCATCTCAACCTAAACAGCAGAATACAACAACATAGCAAAATAGATAATAGTTGTATGACTCCATAGTGCTCTAATTGAAGTAAGAAGATGGTTTTAGTTCATTATTTTAGTGCAGATTTAACCAATTAAGCTAACAACGAAATGCAGATGTCTTGGAGAAATCTACGGGCGCTAGTTACATCTTAATTGCTGTGCTCTGATGAGGATGGAGTACCATTTATCAAAGGGTGAGGGAAGGTTGGGCTTGCCTTGCCCTAGACGAGGAAGCCTGACCACATGGTCATACGGAACAAAGGAAATTACGAGCGCCGGAATTTAGATAACGTGTAAAAATTAACACATATTTAAGCGCGCACAAAAATATTTTTGTCTAGGCGGCTTGTGATGCATCAAATCTTTAAACTTTAAAAACTGTACATTATATACAGTAGGCAAATTCTGCTTCAAAAAATTAAAAGAAACAATTTGTTGGTTCTATAAAAAACAATTAACATTATTAATTAATAACAATATTATAATCCTAATTATTTGGGTGCCAATATGGTGTTTGTACGTTATTTTAATCAGATTTTTTAAAGACTGATTTTTATTCTGGCCATTATGTAAGGAAACCCCATCAGGATAATTTAACTTTAACTATATCCGTACCTCTGCTGTCTTAGCCCCAATTGCCTCCAACATAGTTTTCTGCCACTTTCATTCTTGGCAGCTTCAACGTGACCGTAACTTCTCTGGTTTCTTGGCTCTGACTGAGGTTTCCGACACTACTGTTTTATTACAAAAACCGCTTATCATGATGTCAAGCGATTTAACCGTGCATTCTTGAAAAAAGTGCTTTATTCTTTTGTCAATATTTATTTTTGGTAGAATTTTAAAACGGATCAGATTAAACTCTGCAACCCACGAGTTCCGACATTCTTGTACATCTTTCGCCCTCTCTGTAGCCAAGTGCTACCACCACCCACTTTGGCAGGCTCATTTAATGATTTGTTGATATCTGTAAATTCAATGAAATTCTTGAATGCATGTCAAAATTTGTAGTTACAAGATTATTTTACGAAGTTTGTGAGTCGAAAATGCCAAAGATCAACTCTAAAATGGATTACAAGTCATTCCCCACTATTTAAAACAGTTTTAAGTTTTTTCACGGATCCGCGAGTTGCGAATTCCTCGGGTCTCTACTAATGGGTTATGTTGTACCTGCGCCTGGTTATGGTTAGTCAACCGTGTTACACCAGTTTTGGCAAAGAGGTTTCAAGGCTCATTCTCCTGCTTCTCCTTAGTATGTTTGATGTCTGCTGGGATGGGAGTCACAATAACCCTAGAAGAAGTACTCGGAGTTAGATAAGATTACGTGTTTGTTCCCTAGAGGAATACACACTGTTGCCTGTGCTATCAGTGGCTCATGCTATCTCTTAGCTATCAATGAACTGTAACCAGTGATGGCGGACCCTAATAAATCTATGCTGTGGTTCAGAAGGGATTCTGGGTTCACTACCAAAGTGGTAGTGAGTGTTGGAGAGGTAGAATAATTCTTCGGGGGTTACTGGGCGAAGGTTTGCAAGTCTGCTGGTCTCTCGTTAGGAAAGTGGTAGTCGGAGAGCTCCAGCATTCGAGGTGGTGGAGTGAAATACTGAGTATCAACTGGCGTTTTTCGGTTGTACACTTAACGTATATAGATGGCTTGCTTCAGGTCCTTCTGCTCTTATCAGCAGGTAGGGTGTCTTCGGGCTGCAGCTCCTCCCTTAGCGGCACAAGCCGCATTCTCTCGGGGAAGGCTGGAAGTGCTGTTTTCTTAGTGTGCTGGTTGCGTCACTCCCGCGAGCTTAGTGTCAACGCTGGGTCTCGTGGCTGGCTTCTGTCGCATGTTGGGGTGATTAACGGACACGTGATGTCTGAAAGTGACAGACAGCCTCGGCTGCAATGTTCTTAGGTACCCCTTGCATAGGGGCGTGTTGGTTTTGGAAGCAAGACGCCCTGTCCTGTGTTCAAACCCTGCTCGAGGAGACGTGATGTCACCTGAAGATAAAACTGAGTCACTTGCTTAAAACAAATAATCAGTATATCTACCCTGGGGATGTTAACTGTAGTCATTTTAATTTTATCTTTGTTAGCATAATATACTAGTGTTGTTAATGTTCTCATACTGTACTTTTGAACTTCATTTGACAGTAAATATGTTCCCATTACATAAGTCATTTAGTGTAGTATTAGTATTAGTGAACTCTCGTACTGAAAACGTATGTATTGATAACAGTATCCACAGGTAATTTTCTGTGGTCCCGGCAAAACACCTAGATAAATATTGATAAAACCTATCGCCTGTATAGTTAATTGGATTTTGCATCCATCGGAAATATATTTCGGGTCCCCTCTTTAAGATTTCCCATAACAATCGTTTTTAAGCTGGTTGTTTATGCAAACCTCTAGTAACTGGATGTTATATACGTTGTGCGCGCTGCCTTTTATCACTGCACTGCGGCCACATTTTTGTCTTCCCAACACGACTGCGGCATAAGGCGTGGTGCGACTTGCTAGTCTGGCTTGATACCTTCCCTTATATGCCTGATGAGAGGGTAATTGGTTACCTAGCATCCTTACACCCCTCTTTCTGTCTCTATGCCGTACACTTTCCTTTCTCCCTTTACATGCCTTTGAGAGCGGAGGATTTATTCTAGCAAAAGAAAAAGCCCTTCCTCTCTCTTGGTCTTCAAACGCCTGTGGCAGAGTAATGTTATGCAATACATTTCAACGAGGAATTATTATTTGCAATTATGTTTTCTTTTGTAATTAATTGTTGTTTTTTATTCCATGAAGTTTGTGTTTTATTGTATCTGGCGTAAAATTAACTTGATTTCAAAACATAATGTTAAATAACTCAATGAACAGAGTCTTTGCAAATAAAATGATATGCACAGAAATATATACTTGACCTCCCCTCGTCATTAAAATAGTTTGTACATGGAGTGACTAGTATGTCAAGCGTTACGTTCATTTTCCTGTGGGGAAATTGGAGGCTATATACATGCAGCTTTTGAAGCTATTAAAAAGTAGGGGCCTTTTCGACACCTTTTGTTGTTTAATAATGGGCAATCACTTAGCCTGAGTGCAGTGTTACTCAAGGCAGGGAAAATGGGAGGACGTGGTTTTGAATTATAATTATTAAAGACCGGGAAGAAACAAATTTTGATCTCCACATTTTTTACTTGTCTCAAAATTACACTTCTTTTTTTTTGCAGTAGCGCGCAAAGTGTCAAAACATGCAATGGAGGGAGGGGTACATTCTTTCACCCCTCCTGCCATTTCCGCTATGACACACCGTGAACTCGCTGCCAGATCGATAATCTTTCCATTTGTTCTCAGTTGATACAGATAATGTACACCTTTCATAATAGAAAGTCTAAGGTAAGAAGTTGTATTTTATTGATGTAAGTCAGAACTTTCATCTACTGAAGTCACGCGTATATGGACATTTTTTGAGTCTCCTGAAAAACAATGGATAGGGAGAAGACTAGTAACTTACTTGCAATGAATGCTTCTTTAAAACAAATTTAATAATGTCAACAGTGCAGTGAATAGGGTTTCCTGATTTTTGCATTTGCCTTGTTTAACTATCTGGGCATATTTATTAGTGTTAATTTTCATGAAAAAATATTCAAGTGGGAAAACTTGTGAGTGTGGTTGCTGGTTGTTAATTACCGACATGGCTGCTACCGTAACATTGCAATTGCTTGCTGAAGGTCTAATAAATCTCTACAGTATATATTTCATACACATGTGTACTGGATTTCCAAAATACATGTGTAGTCTGAGATGTCTGTTATTTTTTGTTGCCAAGTACGAGTTGAGTGCGACATTGCGAGAAAATCAACAGGTTTTTCCGGATGTGGTATATTACATAAATAGGACTAATTGCAGGGCAGCGAAACATAAGCGAAAATATTGTGTGTTGAAAATTTATGACTTGTGCGTAATGTATACCTATTTTGTATGCCATAGTGAGTAGAACTGATACTTATACTACATAAATTTTAATGTTAGGCAAAGACTGATTTTGTTGGGACCACAGAAAATGTTCTGTGGACACTGACTTTCTATCCATCCGTGTTCGAATTATAGTGTTTCCACTGTATGTGTTGTGAATGCTTTTAAAGATTCTCATTTTAAATGTTTTCTATTAGTTATACTTGATGATATGTCAGTATGTTTATGGAGAAGTTAAAGAAATTATTGTTTTTGAATGCATTGTTGGCCTACATTCGTTGTTTGTCTGCATGTTTTTAATTTGTTGCAGGAAGCAAGGCAGACTGCGATTGAAACATTTGTGGACAAAAACTTGCATGTATTTGTAGAAGAATGTATGAATTATCTGATGGAGAAAACTTCACAGGCAAGGCAATTCCTTGGCAAGCTAATGTTGGACTTGCTTAAGAATGGTGTTCTAAAGAAGGATCACTACGTAAAAGGGTGATTATGTTTTAAATTGTCTTATAGAATCGTTTTTTAAGGAATTTGTCTCTTTCCCTTTCAACATGTATTTGCTTTTTAGCTTGTGGCATTATTAACATGCAAGGTTTATAACAATTAATTAGACAAAACATGATACAAACAACTCTTGATTCTACTAGCCTGAAAATAGCAACCCTCTAAAAACAACAAACCCTCTTTTTTAGGGAACAGTGGAATTATGTAATTAATGTATTGAAATTTTGAACAAAATAGTCTGGAAAATTTTTGTTTTATTTTTTTGTAATTGCTGCATATTGAGATTCTCTTCTTCGGCTCTGTAGTACTAGCAAGTGAGTGATAGTTAAAAATAAGCACCACCTATGCATGCACATCTCTCCGTTCCCCTCCTACTCAATACATAAATATAAACCTGGCCGCCCTTGTAATCACATTCAAAATTATATTCACTAGGTGTTTTAGGTTTTTTTTTTTTTTATGGTATGCCCAAATATGAAAATTGAGAAAACTTTGAGAGTAGTCAAAAACTGCAGAAGAGTTTATTAGCAGCAACTGTTTTCAAAATGCAATTTGATAGAAGGGAGGGAATACAGTGGACTCCCTATCTACAGTTTTTCAGGGGGCTGTCTAAAAAAATTTCAATGCTTGTAGTATTTCAGTAAATGAGGTTGTAATGATGCAATATTCGTAATTTTTCGGGACTCGGGTGTAAAATTCTTTCGTCTGTATGAAGCTTTGGAAGGAGTCGTAACATTTTTATCGGGTTCAAGTTTAAAGCCGTGGTGGCTCGTTTCCCGTGTTTGTTTATCAGGCAGACGTGTGCGTTTGTAGGTTAATGGGTGGACGTCTGCTGTTTACGTTTTATCAGTAGTCCGGATACCATTTCATTTCGAACGTCAGTTGTTTTCAGTGTTTTGTAAAGCGTCAGCATTAATTAGATTAGTTCGTTTCTGTCGATCAGGCAACGTCAACAAGTTTTTGTTGTACGAGAGGTTAGTTTATGTTGACAGCACAGTTTTAGTTTCCTCAGACGCAGTTTCGGTTTCGATAACGTGCGGAGCAGTATCGATAACATGTTGAGCGCGGGACACAGCGCAGTTTGTGATGACGCTGCTGGCAGGTGCCAGGCGCTTATCTCTGGAGAGGGGGGGTGATGCAGCACAAAAGGGCGTCTGTCTGTCGCCCTTAGAGCAGTCTTATTAAAGTCAGTCGTCGGGGAGAGTCACTTCACGTCGCCCGTGAGGGCAGGTTAGCGCAGTCGTCAGAAGCATCAAACAATGCTAGCCTNTGCCAGGCGCTTATCTCTGGAGAGGGGGGGTGATGCAGCACAAAAGGGCGTCTGTCTGTCGCCCTTAGAGCAGTCTTATTAAAGTCAGTCGTCGGGGAGAGTCACTTCACGTCGCCCGTGAGGGCAGGTTAGCGCAGTCGTCAGAAGCATCAAACAATGCTAGCCTAGGCNGATAACGTGCGGAGCAGTATCGATAACATGTTGAGCGCGGGACACAGCGCAGTTTGTGATGACGCTGCTGGCAGGTGCCAGGCGCTTATCTCTGGAGAGGGGGGGTGATGCAGCACAAAAGGGCGTCTGTCTGTCGCCCTTAGAGCAGTCTTATTAAAGTCAGTCGTCGGGGAGAGTCACTTCACGTCGCCCGTGAGGGCAGGTTAGCGCAGTCGTCAGAAGCATCAAACAATGCTAGCCTAGGCCGCGTTCGGGTGTGTCGTGAATCCCCACATCGGCAACTAAACTTTGGTATATCATTTCTCAGCTGGTGTGGGAGGTAGCAGTAGTAATTAATTCTTTGGGCCAGTTTTCAAACACGTGAATAATCTGTCAATGACTGTGATGCTGTGGTCTGTTCTTTTATATGTAATGGTGAGGCCTCGTACTCTGCAAACTGAAACTCCGTCTATGAACTGTGAAACTTCGTTAAATAAATATATATATAACAAAAATAATCTGGAACTTTATTTCTTTCTTAAGTAACTAGCGGTCCATTTACTGAGTCTAGTGTTTCTACCTTCTGATCTAGTCGAGGGCAAGCCGTGGCAACGTAAACATTGACTGTAACAAGTGCCGAATGTTACAAGATGGCGTCTAACCTTTGAGGCTGCATTATAATATAATAAATATTCGGAAATTAACGAGGACGGGAACATNACTTTTATATGTAATGGTGAAGGTTCGTACTCTGCAAACTGAAACTCCGTCTATGAACTGTGAAACTTCGTTAAATAAATATATATATAACAAAAATAATCTGGAACTTTATTTCTTTCTTAAGTAACTAGCGGTCCATTTACTGAGTCTAGTGTTTCTACCTTCTGATCTAGTCGAGGGCAAGCCGTGGCAACGTAAACATTGACTGTAACAAGTGCCGAATGTTACAAGATGCCGTCTAACCTTTGAAGCTGCATTATAATATAATAAATATTCGGAAATTAACGAGGACGGGAACATTACAAGGTTTCTGACNCCGTCTAACCTTTGAGGCTGCATTATAATATAATAAATATTCGGAAATTAACGAGGACGGGAACATTACAAGGTTTCTGACATGATCATAAATAAAATGCAATTTCTAACCTTATTAGATCTCGTGGAGAGTATGAGAGCTGTGCATTATCTGTGAACATAGTTTAACTTATTCTAAAAATGGGAATCTAAAAAAATAAGAATTTTTGTATTAGTATTATTTTAATTAATTAATTTCAAAAACATGTTGTCTTAACTCAATTAAGTAAAGAGTGTAACATCACAAAATACTGTATATAATCCAAATAATAAATTAACCTAAATTATCCTATCTCCTGCAAGATGTTACTGAAACCTAACCTTATGCTTGGTAATAGTCATTCGATGTCCAAACAATTTTTGGGGTCAAGGGGAGATCAAGTTTTGCTTCTGGGCATTTTTTTTTCTTGAAACTGCTGTCCATTGAGTTAAATTAATGTTTTGTTTTAAAATCATGTTGATTTACACCAGATGCAATTAAATCCAAACTACTTCTGCAAAAATAATTTCTCGTGAAATCTATTGGTGTGGTGACCTTGTTAAAGATCAGACCCAGTGGATTCCTTGCCCGCTGCTCTGTGGTACATTGCGTTTGACAGGATGGTAACATTTTTGAAGTTTATTTAAATTAAAGTTGACCAGACTTTAAATTTATTTTTTTACCATAATAACTGTGTGTTGTTAAACTGAGATCACATGGTTAGTTTTATTTAATGCTTCTTGAGTGAAGCAAGGCCGTCACACTTTTAGCTGGGGAACCGCTTCCCTCGTCAGTGAACCGGAGAGGACTAAGCTGCACTTTTGCTAGAATGGTGGCACATTTAACTTATTTCACATCCAGTTATAGTTTAACCTCATTAATACATCCCTGTTTAATACAAGATTTGTGTTTTTGCGGTCCCATGAATTAATATAGGCTTTATAATGTTAAAACTTATTTCCTTAATATGAAATACGGTTAATATGTAATACGAAGTGATTTTAATCCTGCAGGACTGTAATTCTACATATTGGTAATCGTTTATACAAATTCCACGGCTTAATGAAAACAAACACAGCTAATATGCAATATTTGTAACACCGCAACATAAAACGGTAAAACATAAACAAACAACTGGCTAAAGAAATACATACTTGTAGCAAATCACGAAATATGGGAATCGATACTAGCGGTAACGTTACTTCTACTGCCGCAAGGTGCGCTGATGTTGCCAAGATGGAAATTGTAACCTTGTGGTAAATGGGAGAATTCTGTTTATTAGTTTAAAATTGCCTTTATAAAAAAAAATTTATTTCAAATTGATCAAATTCTGCACACACACACACACGGAACTTAACACTATGCTGGCGGCGATAATCTTTATGTGCCAAACTAATAACATGGAAGTTCGTAACCTGCAAGTTCCTGCCATCTTGCAAACACCAATTGCAATGGAAAAATTCCAAGACGGACACATTTATTTCCTTATGTGCTGTGCACTACAGGGTTTTTATTTGTTTTATACAAACGCAGAAAGAAGTTGGTACTTTTTTTTTCGGTACATTGAGAGTCGACTGTAAACTGAAGCAGGCCAGAAGGCACATTGATGTACTCTTCACAGGCTCCCTTTAATATCTCTGGCTGGTCATGAGAGGGGGGGGTACAACATGCTTATTGCTAGGCAAACATTCCTCTTCTGTTATGTACGGGAGTGAAATTTTGTTATTGTGGTATTTTAGAATTATTACTAGAAGAATAAAGCTATCCTTTCAATTTAGGTATACATTGTTTTTACTATTGTAATGGTTAGGGAACATTAAAAAATTGTGATTTGTCACTAAATGAAAAACATAAACACAACTTTCGCTGTGTCCTGATCTGGCCATGGTGACCTATGAGTAGAGACCTGAAAAAATAGCATTTTTGATAAAAACGAAAAATAACTAGAATTTTAGCATTTAGTGGGAATAAAGCGATTTTTCCTGTTTTACATCAAATAAGGCAATTTGAAAATTTACACTGCCTTTATTTGAAATGAAACTTATATTCGCGGAATGAGTGTTACGCAATAATCTGTTATGTTGCTTTGCTAACTAAATATGGCAAAAAAAAATGTGCACTGATGTGAAATGAATATTTAGATCATGTTTTGTGGTTGAGGTTAGGAATACTCATCGCACTGTTTGCCAAATATCTGCCATCTTCGTTGCAGCAACTAGTTATTTTTGCGTGTTATAAATTTCCATTGTCTAAGTGTCAATTCGTGGATCACATTTTGTAGCTTCCTTTGGACGACACACCTGTTCCGTCATTTTTTTTCACGTACAGGAGTTCAAAATTATAATAATCGCCAAACAAAAGTGTTACTGATAAGGTAGCGGGAATTATTACAAGGCCTTGACGACCATAGAATACACGATGTCACATAGTTGCTTCTTACAGCGTATTTTGTGTGTTTGCATATTCATATACGAATGCATGCAGTTGGTCAGTAGATTTCTTCGATTTATCACGATAAATAAAACCATATTTTACTTGTATTTACGGCCATAAATAACATGAGCCCAAGTGATGATGCGTCACTTTGTGATAACATTCTAGTGCATGGCCCTGCAAAAGTTTTATTTGCTCACTAGGAAACCCTGCCATTGTAGTGTTCACATCTACCAAGTACCACGTTATATATATGGAATTCACGCCAACTATCTCGCTGAATTTGTTTACATTCATAGCATCTTCACGTTTTATCCAACAATTATTTATATTTTATAAAGCGGCGCGGCAGTCAAAAATGTGTTTTTATGCATTTATTAACTATATAACTTAATTATCACGTATTTTAATCTTGTATTCTTACAGCGAACTGTATTTTTTATCACACATTCTTTGTAAATATGTGCGGTAAAAAATTACACGTTTTGAACATACTTAAGTTTTGTTAGCGGGCCTAACAAAAATGTCTGTTGTTGAAAGTTCAGAGAATTAAGAACCTTTAGTTAGATTTCTTTATTATTATTATTTTCTGTTCGTACAAGGCACTTTTCTTATTATTTTTAAACAATGCTTTTATAATTGTGTATAAATTGTTTACATTAGTCGCTTCATGAAACAGTATGCCTTGTCAGTTCATTGTGACCGTAGTTCCAGATGTCAGGCCAGAATACAAAATGTTAAGTAAGAAAATGTGAAATGGTTTTCAATGTTTGTTGATAAAAAGGAAACTAGTGGTTCTGTCATAAAAGCGTGGCTGTATTATGTATAAAACGTCAGTCACAGAAATTGCTTCGATATATCACACTGTTTAAACATTCGTTAAGCTACATTAGTATGGATTGTTTTCAAAAAGCTAGGAATGTTAAATATGGTAGGACAAAGAGTGAAGCAATAGTAGGTGAAGTATTGGCGGAAGAACCATTGAAGGATGCAATACGTAATTTAAAAGATTTAATTTTTTCTATTTCTGCAGGTGCCAGCAATAAGGTAAACTGGAAAATGTTTCAGATATGTGTGCGATATTTCAGTTTTGGCAAAGGCATAATAACAAATAACTAGATTTTGGGGAAAGTAATTATGAAACGGCTGACCAAATATCAAAGGTACTTTGCGAAACATTGGTTAAGCATAACTTAAAATTATCGCAAGTAACTTCATATGGCTGTGACAATGGAAATGTAAACTATGGTTCAAATCATTCTGTTTACATGAATCTCTTTGTCAAGAACGAAAAAATATTAAAAGCTAACTGTTCAGTTCTCATCTTGCATAACATGAGCAAATTTGCGTGTGATAGATTAGAGATTGATGTAGAAGCTATCATCTTGAAAATATACTGCCATTTTTCACATTCAGCTAAACGTTGTGTGGAATTTATGGAAATATTTGAAACTACGGAAATGGAGTGGGTCGAATTATTGCGTCACGTTCATACAAGATTTCTGTCTCTCTGTCCTGGTGTTGAGAGAGTAATCAAGGTCTGGCCTGCTTTGAAACGTTACTTTGATAAGCCAGGATTATGTGCGAAAGCCATTGAAAATATTTTTCACTTGGAAGAAGAGGAGACGAAAACTCTAGCCTACTTGCATTTTGTTCATAATGTGATGAGTGCTTTTAGTACATTAATGAAAAGAGTCTCGGGGAAATGATATTGCCATAACAGAAATGCACGAGTCATTATGCCTCTTCCGCTCAAGGTTGACTCAAAGGCAAAAGGATTGGTTTTTTGGCTACCAGGCGAAACAGACTTTAAATAAATTGGTTGAATCTAAAAAGACCAAAGCCATCGAAGACTTCTACAATTTTTACACAAATTGTCAAACGTATATAGATGAACGTTAAAAAATTTTCAGATGAAAATATTTTTGCTAAACTAGAATTAATAAATCTGAAAAATGAAGTAAGTTTCGAAATGGTGGAGAATGCTGTATCTTTATTAAACTTGACAGGCAAAGTTTCAGTAGATAACTTATATGAAGAATTTAAGTTGTTGAAATTGTCCTTGGACTTATTAGTGGAGAAGTGTAAAGACACCACTGGACAGAAATGGCACCAGCTCTTTAAACAGTTTCCAAAATAATGATACCAAGAATATGTTTAAACTAGTTTCCTTCATATTAAGTGTCCCAACTTCAAACTGCTTTCCCGAATGCGTTTTTTCCCAAATAAATTAAAAATNCCAACTTCAAACTGCTTTCCCGAATGCGTTTTTTCCCAAATAAATTTAAAATGGTCAGATGCCAGAAATAAATGCTTCGTAAATTTAATGAAAGCAGAATTTCTCATCCAATTCAATCTGGAGCTAATCTGTGCAGAGTTCAACAATATATTAAAGAAAAAAAGGAAACTTTAAAATAAGTTAAATCTTCAGAGAAATATAAATAAGTAATTTGTAGGTAATGTATTATTTATATTCCTAAGACTTGACTACCTTACAGGGTAAACCAGACAGTTATTGTTATTAGTATAGTAATATATTTTCATTAAAAAACATTTTCTATGGCTATCTCTCATCATTGTAACTTAATTTGAAACTCTACTATAAGGATAAGTAATAAAAAACTACTGATTATACATTTTTTAAATTATTTCCCGCTTTTGATGAAGGAATCCAGCTTTTTTTACTCAAAAGGTTTCAAAATCCTGCTTTGCCCGGAAAAAATCTGGCAACGTTGATGTCTCTTCAACAAATACTCATGATAACTGTTTCATTCCTGTATTACTTGCTCTATGATTTAGCAGGTTTTCAACAGTTCACTGGTGACTGAGTGGCCACTCAAAATGGCATGAAGTGAAGCATAATTATTAACAATTTCCTGTTTTTTATTACATTTCTGAGATTTGAATCACAGCGGGTGCAATTTCACAGCAGTTACGGTAGTAAAACTTGCAGTTCAATCTCCTATTTATAACACTATTGCGTTATGGCATTGTTGGACATGATGGAAATAAACATATATTACCGTTTAAAACCTGCTGTGCCAAATGGAAGTTTGTGAAGATAAAGAAGTGTGTTATTATATATATATATATATAATATATATATGCTTTTTTCTGATAATTTTGTTTTCCTGTTTTGAGTATATTGCAAATTATTTTACACTGAATTGCAGTTTGGATTAATTTGTAGGCATTCTGTTATAATGACTCCGTAGCCATATGTTGTTGAATACGTCAAAACCTTTGCTGTTGATGTTACTAGACTGACATGGTCCTTTGTTTTTTGGGCAAATAATAAATTATGTAAGTAGTCAAAAAGAACCTTTTTAAGTAAAAAAAATTGTATTTCTAATACAAAGTCTAACATTAAAAATATTCAATTTGAATTCAAATTTAATTTTCTGAGCTTTGTGCACCCCTAATTGGTTTTGCAATAAAAAAAGATTGTTACTTGCAAAATATATACTCTTAAATCTAGTTTTTTCAAAAAAACAAAATGGAGGCTAATTGATGCCCGATATGCAGGCAACCGTTTCCACTGCCCGTCCATCCAGGCTGGACTCGGATCATAGGGCTATGAGGACTGGCTTTACACACCAGCACACTACGGGCGGCTGTGAAAACATTCCCTCCCGCCCCTTATAACTTATGCTCCTTGTCCATGTCGTGTTGGTATATTATCATCTCAGCTGGGGGAAGTTTGGACAAAAACTACAGAACTCTGTTTGAAAAGCAGTTGAAGTTGGGCATATTTTCTACTGAGACTTTGGGTTCCAGGTGCGCTTCAATACAGGAGAAAACTTTCAATGTTTATAATGGCCAGACACTAATTATTTATACTGAAGAACAAGGCAAGGTTTGTTTGTAAAATCGGCCGGAAATTATCTGTATTTATCACATCAGAACCGCTGATTCTGTCAATATCGGAAGATCCGAATTAGCACAACTCTACCACCACCCGAAACTGGAATGTAAATTCTTTACATTTCTTCGCAATTTTGCCATAAGATATATTTAATGTTCAAATATTATGAATTACAATTCGCAACTATTTAAATTTTCGAAAATTTGCACAAACATAATAGAAAGTCACCTGCGCTGTTCCCTCTACAATGGTAGTGCTGCTGCAAACAGAACTTGACAGCAACATGTGCGTACATGCTAATATTGTCCCTTAGCATCAAATGCACAGTCTCTCTCATCAGATTCTCTGTTAATAATGTACAAAGTGTGTAAACATTAATTTGGGGCCTCCGATATTTCATCTTTATTTCGTATACAATCTTATTTTTAGTTGACCATTAATGGTTTGAAATATATAAGCAAATTACTTTCTACGCCTATTTTTTTTAGAACTTTGTGGCTTTTTTTTTTTTTTTCTTAACAGTATCACTCAAATAACATAAATTTCCATATTTTACTTCATTCAGTATTATTTTTCCTGGTTCACTGAGAAAGTGAAATTTGAGTTTCACTGTTGTGTTTTAAGGATAATGAAGCATTGCTACTTTCTGCCTATATCATGTCAGTTGTGTGGTAAATAACAGTAACCTGCATTATATATTTTATTTTCCAGGTTGTTGCAGTTTCTTGAGTTAGCTGATGATGTAGCTATCGATATCCCAAAAATTTGGCAGTATGTTGCTGAAACAATAGGTAAGTGTGTATTATTAACCTTATTTCTTGTGTCTCAATTATGCTGCACGTGATGTTAACTTTATCCTTGCCATAAATACTGTGTTGGCTTAATTAAGCTCAACAGGTCTGAAGCAGCAAAATCAAATTCTGGTTCTCTTTCAACTAATATAGTTTGAGTATAACGTATAAATACATCAGTCCCTTTAAATGCACATGTAAAACAAGGCTTTGTCATTCTATAGCGTACACTTTTCTTTGACCTGAATTATAATTACTCTGTAGTATGTTTACTTTGTTTTCATGTGGAAAAAAAATTTATGTAACTTTTAAGATTTCGCTTTTTACTGGTGTTATTGTATAGATAGTTGACAAGCTCTTTTCTTGTGTGTGTTTCTTATTGGGCAAGGGGGTGGGGGAGAGAGAGATAGAGATAGATAGTTTCAGAGGTGACATCTGATAACTTTAGCGCGGGTAACAGTGCAGATTTAAATTTCATTTGTAGTCTGAAACATTTTGTTAACAGTTGTTCACGGATGTTTAAACAACAGACCTATTTCAGGCACAGCACTGCACGAATTGAGGAACTAAGGCTTGGAATTGATCATTTTCCAGGAGGCTGGCGTACACATTTCAAAATTACGCGGAATCTCGCTACACTTGACTTGACTTCATGTTCTTGGAATTGCTCTCTTCCTTAGACAAGGCGACATTCCTCCATTTGCTGGCTCTAACACAAGACAGTTAAGTTTCTTTTTCAAAGCTTGTCACAAAAGGGGAAGAATAGAAAAAAAAGTGACAAGTCAGCGAGTGATCCTTTTGTGTTTGAGAGGGTGATAAGTTTAGGGAAGAGACGGTTATTTATTTTTTGTGGGAAATTAGACTAAAAAAGCTCATTGGAGCGAGTATTTTTTACAATGTTGAATTTTTTTTCTATTGGTTTATTGCGTTTAATAATGTGGGAAAGATTAGCAGCTATACTGCAGATAGAATTTTAATTAANTTTTTTTCTATTGGTTTATTGCGTTTAATAATGTGGGAAAGATTAGCAGCTATACTGCAGATAGAATTTTAATTAAATCCCGGTGAAATGTTTGAAAATGTTTGCATGTCAATGCAAGAAGTGAATTGCATGAGTGCAATTTGTCTGCCAGCCATCCAGTTAATTATAACTATAATTTGCTGCCCACTGCCCTGTCACCATAAATGAGCACTCTGCTAAAGGGGGAAGATCTAGGAATAAACAAGTGTGATGGGGGTCTGGTGCTGTTGTCAGTCTCCCTCTTGCTCTCACTTGAATTGCTTTGCCTCCTTGTTGCGTACATCTCGCTGGGCTTGTTTTCTTTCTCAATCTCTCTCGCTTGTTACGTTCTCATGTCAGCAGGAATGTATTTCTATATACCGTATTTACCCACGTACGACCCGCACATTTTTCCAAAAATTAGGCTTTCATAAACAGGGTGCGGGTAATGAGGCACACACAGCATTTAACCATTCTCTGTGTAATAATTTTTCAAAGAAATTCTACTAAAGAAAACTGGGCATGCAGAAAATTTTCTTTGTGGCTCCCTGTAATTGTTAACACACACACACAGCTGCTGCTGACCATCTCATCCAACCAGTGTGCGACAGCGTGTCAAATAAGAGGGGTAAGGGGATTGGAGGCATTCTAAAAATACTGTACACCACCCAGCTACCATAGCGCTTCCCCTCCTTCGCATTT
>NQII01011532.1:0-24031 GCA_002778355.1 Clitarchus hookeri
CATCCGACTGACCTGGACCACTCCTGCATGGTCTGGCACAGCCACTGTCATCATGTCATCGGCCCACAGTGGCTATGTGCATGTTTAATGAGGCGTAGAGTAGCAAGGCTAGAGTATTTGAAGTGTTATATATAATTTTCTGAGTGAAATTGTTTGTCTAATCAAGTGACATGAGAAATTATTAGACTTTCTTTCAAAATGACAGTTTCGGACGTGGAGTGCCCCAAAACTTAACAGACCTAAATTTCCCNGAAATTATTAGACTTTCTTTCAAAATGACAGTTTCGGACGTGGAGTGCCCCAAAACTTAACAGACCTAAATTTCCCCTGTGCACTGCAAGGCACTTCATTACATAATCATGTTTGTATGTCAATTCGTGCTTAATTAAGAACTCTTAACTCCCTGCAGGATTAAGAAAACTCGCTCAGAACGTTTNTGTTTGTATGTCAATTCGTGCTTAATTAAGAACTCTTAACTCCCTGCAGGATTAAGAAAACTCGCTCAGAACGTTTCAGTTTTTTTATGTGTATATGTTTCGAGTTCTATTTTAATGAGGTATAATAATTAAATTACTTCGCAGAGTGGAACGAGCTCTCGGCAAGCACGCTGTTCTCTCAAGCTATCTCCGACAGTCTGATTCCACGGGTCTTAGGTGCTGCACGTGGGTTGTGTCGCAGCACGGGGGCCTTTCATACTTTGTTCGGAATACTTAACTGGAATAGATTAACTTAATTTACTGGAACCTTTTATTTAGTTTATCGAATCTTCTCCATGTTCGCAGCAACCACCCCCTCCCCTCACCGTCCACAACCCAATTTGCCGACCCCTTTTTGAACAGTAACAGTCTTTGCCAGGCCTTGTGAGTCAGGTATACTTCAATTTGTATTGCATATATGTAACTGTGTAAACTATTTGGCAATATAATTCACATTAGTCAACAGAAACTTGTGAGTTCTCATTGTGTTGAATTTTGTGTTCTGGCCCTATCCAGGAAGTCATCGACGCCTCGAGAAGATAACTTTTATTTATAAGATGTGCTGGCGAATCTGAATACAGTTTCCATTAAATTTATACTGTGTGTGTCAGAGGATACAGCCACGTGGTCGTTCGGCCCTCGAACCTAAGAACTATGACTTCGTGCTCACCCAGTGAACTGGCACCCACTCTATTCTCATAGGAATATTGTTTAATATTCTGACTTCTCTTAACGATGTCCGTATTACTATCACCAACCTCTCAGGTGACGTTACAATGTGTTCTGTACGTAATAATGGATTTGGTTATTAGTCCCAGGGAGTGAGATATATTCACAATATACACAAACACTTGACGTGGTCAAGCAATGGCTCGGAGAAATACTCGTCCCTAGTTGGGAAAGCCAACCTGACGCGTGGTGTTACCAGAGCTGATGATGTAGGAAATATGTGCCCGGCGCCACAGCTCTGCGGTGAGCTGATGAAATGAGTGTCCTTTCGGTCGTCAGCCTAGGGGACTCTGGTTAACACTCTGCCACATATGACATCGAGGCTGTAGGTCGCCTTACACACCTTAATTAAATTACAAATGTAACACTTACGATGCGTGTGGAGTTATTTATTCCTTTCGACTCCTTAATGAACACACACACCTTTAGTACAAAACGTGGCCTTAACGACCCTTAACCGACGAACACATGGCTTTATAATGTGAAATGCTATTGCATGATCACTCTCCGATGAGGGTAATGTTGCTCTCCTCTCGGCGCTATAACAAATAAAATAAATGATCTGGTTCATGAAGTGAAGTCTATTGCAGTGAATATGAGTTCAGCTTAAGATGGCATCACCGAGGGCCTTTGTGGAGTGATTTTCATGTCTTGATGCATTCAAGTGATAAAGAGAATGGGGGGGAAGCCTGGGCCGGCTTCAGCTACCTGAGCGCCACCGACACCAAGCGGCGAAACAATGAAACACGGTATACACTAAAAAATGATTAAGAGATGGAAGTGACATGAATTAAATTAACCTAAGAAAACATAAATTTTCATTATACAAATATACAATAATAATGATTATATTAATCCTAAACGTTTCCACTGTACCAGCCACAGTATTGCCATGTGTACAATGTCAAATGTCCCTGGCTGTGGCTGTGTCGGCTGTGTTTCATGATGACAATTATGAAATTAATTATATACACTGATACAATTATGAACACTGATGCAATTATATACCGTGATTGAATACACTGATGCTGTTATGAACACTGCTGCAATTATGAACACTGATGCAATTATGAACACTCTCACACGTGCCCACAAGCCCGTCGGTGTGGGGTTGTCTGTTGTAGTGGATCAACTACGGAAGTCAGAGTGGGCTCAAAAGAGCTTGTGAACGCGCGGTTCACATCTCACTTTTATGATGCAATCGCCACTACGACATCATTGTATGTAAGATGATATATCATTAACGGAATTTAATTCATATTCGTGTAATTTTGTCACAATTTATATTATCGCAAAAAACTTTGGTTTAACAATAGTTTTTCACATTTTCTTTAACTGTGATTTTTTTTGCATTTACTCTTCAAGGCCCTTTATATTTCCTGTCACTCAACTTACGCCGCACAGAAGAACTATGTCCACAGAAACACTGCAACTAGTGAGACAATTGAAACAGACTGTGTGGCGAACTTGGTAAGGCAAGTTTCACCTTCCAAGTAATATATACTTGCGACTGTGAAGCACTTATGAACAATCAGCCGATCTCCCATATTGATGTGTGGATGGTGAAATTAAGCCCATGATTCCAGCGATGTTCCTGAGAGATTTACAAGAAGATGGCATTCCTGACTGCAAAGTCCAGTTAATGGCATCTTTGTGCTGGCGTAAAAATTTCCTGGGTCAAGTTCGAAATGACCTATGGAAATGTTTCCGACAAGAGTACATGGGATATCTTAGGGGCCCACGACTTATACGTGATGATCCAAGGCCTCTTGCTGTGGATTATATTGTATTGATTGTTTCTGAAAATTGCGAAATCTAGTTTAAAGACTGTTTATTAAGGCCTTACCCTATTCAGTGGAGAACACTTGCTCACTTGGTCACTCTCTTCTGATGGCCTATGAGACTTCCAGCTGTCTAATCCGCCAGTTTCGTCGCCATCATTGCTGACACCTAGGGAATTTTGGATAAATAGGTGCAAATAGCTTGGCCGACCTTTGTTAAGATGGGTCATGGGCATTTAATAGTTATTGTTGTAATTTTTTCTGGTCGATATTATTTTGTGAATACAATTTGAGTAGTTTCGGTGGTTTTATTGTCTAATTTTTATTTGGTAATTGTTTAAAATTCTGGCTTGGTTTAACTTAATGTACCGCTGTTAAACTGTTCGTTCCTATCGTTTGTGAGTTGGTTTTGCTGATGGTTTTTCTTGAGCCTTGTGGAAGGCGTACGTGTACTGCTGTTTTTTTCTATTCGTTGTAGTCAATAATGCCCGGGGTTATTCTTGTTGGCACTGCCTAAATGCTTTGTATTTTGTTCTTGTGATACCACCCTCCTTCAGTTTTGCTTAATTTTTTAATAAAGTTTTATAATGTTTAACATGTCTTATCTTAAGATGTGTTTTATTTAGCGCTGACTTTGGTAGGGACGAAATTAACCAATTAGGGCTGTCCGCCTTTAAGTTTGGGTTTTTGTAATATTTTATTCTGTATGTATTTCTTTTTTGGCAAATAGCTTAATGTTGGCTTTAAAAGGGCATTCTTTTATTTCTTTAAATTTTTCTGACCGACATTAAATTGTTTGTGAAAGCTCTTTTCAATATTCACTTCTTTTATTGTGGTAAATTTTATTATGGCCAGTGGCAATTTTTTGTGATAAAAAGTGTACCTGAAATTTAGTTGTAACTACAATATTTTGGTATTAAATATTTGTGGTATTTATTTTTATGTAATTCACTGCAAATTAAGTATTTCAACAGAACATCTCAGGACTGGCGTGTGTTTCCTTCAGAGAGACATATGATCGAAATTGTACACTGCTACATCACTCTCCTATCTCTTAGCGTGGTCGATGTTACCCAGGGCTGGTTGAGTGTTGAATTGCCCGGCGCCGTAACCCAGTGGAGAGTTAATGATGAGAGACGTTCGGTCGTTGGCCCAGGGGGTCCTGGATATCTCCGTCAGTTTGTTGATGATGTTGTTACGAACTTACTTTTGCATTATTAAACCTTATGACGAGACTGTTGGCCGACTCGTACACCTGAAATATGCTAGAGAATTGTGGGTGATGCTACAAAGGGTGTAGTACCCTACAATTAATAGACAAACATTTAACTTTGTAAAGCATTTTATTCACTGTGCTTGACTACAGGTGAATAATGCAAGTAAATGGACCCTGCACTTACTGATTGCCGGTGACCTTAGCATGAAATAAACATGGTATTACGTTGATACGCGATTGCGTTAAACTGTCCGGCGAGAGGGCGGATGGCTCTCCCCTCGGTAGAGTAAAACGGTAAAACAAATCATCCCGTTAATTAACGTTAATATTGCAGTGAAATGATTACAGCCTAAATGATGGTACTGAGTGGGCTTGTGAAGTGGGCGACCAACACCGTCGGTCTGGTCCAGTGTGCTGAAACGAACTGACCGAGTGGCATCGGTTTCCGTCACAAGTGACAAAAACTGTAATCAAACAGCGAATAAGGAAACATAAAATGAACACCTTGTGATTTGATTGCAATGGTGCAAAATTGCATAAATTAAATAAACACGTTGGTGAGACCCCCATTTATTAACAAATGTCGGTTGCGGTTGAAGTTCTGGAGTTGACGGGGCATGCTATTACACTAAATAATATGTTACAAGGATGGAGGCCTTTATAGGCAATCTCCCTTTGAGAAACAAAATTGCTATTATATAAATAAACATTAATACAGTATTACATTTTCTTGTAAAAAGTATTTGCATTTCACTTTGTATGACATGCTAAAATTCCACTGGCTACCATATTGCCAGGTGGCTGTCCCTGAGCAAAGAGATGTGGAATGTCATGCCTGTTTGCTGTTAAGACAATAAAAAACAGTGATTGTAGCTGTGAATGCGGTGANCAAAGAGATGTGGAATGTCATGCCTGTTTGCTGTTAAGACAATAAAAAACAGTGATTGTAGCTGTGAATGCGGTGATGGTGTTTAATGTGTTTGTAAAAATGCTGCACACTAATGAGTGACACTTTAGGGCACTTATCACTTCAGCTTTGGCCTACAAGCTGATTGAAGTCACCCGGTGCTGCGTCACATCGTATGTCGTGGTGCGAGCTGCTACGACGTAACGACCAATTGCCAGTGCGGCTAACGACTGTGGCTTTGTGGTAAACACCTTTTTGGATCGCCNGCTGCTACGACGTAACGACCAATTGCCAGTGCGGCTAACGACTGTGGCTTTGTGGTAAACACCTTTTTGGATCGCATACTCATTTATTAAAAGAGTTACCTCTTGCAATAAATGAGTAGGGCGGTCTCTTGGGTTACACAATCCTTGTTGGCAAAAAGGTGCAAGTTCTATTCTTGACGACCTGCACTATGCACTCTTGGCCTGATGTGGTTGGTACGGCCTGGTGTAGCTGGAGTAGTTGTGACTGCGGCAATCAGATTGGGCACAAGGAGCTAATAGATGCGTGGTTCGCGCCACTCTTTGCCCTCGTAAACAGTATAGTTTCAGTTTTGATATTGTTAGCTCATGTTAACTTTACATTAAGTCGCATTAATAATGACTGTTTCAATTAAAACAAAAACAAGGGCTTTAGGCTGTGGTTACAATGAGTTCACCGTTAATTTAACATTCATCACGCTACACTTTCACATGTATGTAAAACATGGTCTTTTTGGGTGGTGTATTATGATACTTACTGTAAGCATATCCTGTATTAAAATGTTGGTGATATATTCTGTTNTGGTCTTTTTGGGTGGTGTATTATGATACTTACTGTAAGCATATCCTGTATTAAAATGTTGGTGATATATTCTGTTGCTTTTCAGATTGAAAATTCTCAAAATTCCAACTGTACAGGAGTACCTCTGTTTTAAAATTTATGTGTCTAGAACAGGTTGCGAAAGTATGGCATTAATGATTTATACAAACAATGAAAACCATTAGGACTACCTCATAACATTAAAAACGAAATGCCTCTGGAAGACATTGAAAAAATTTTCATCTACACAGAATAAATTGTATGTAATAAATGTTGATCTGGTGAGGAAATTTAATTGTCTTTAACAAAAAGCCCAAATAAAAATTGCAAGCATAATGGCAAATATTCTGCATTTCATTCATGCTTTTTTTAAAGAATCATTACTCCTCTGAAAGACAATCAGTTTGTATTTATTCCCAAATTCATACCACAGAGAGGTATCAATGATAATAGGTTATGGGCCCAGGGATGTAATTAGGAAAAATTTTGTTTAGTTAAGGCAGAGAAAACATTGNTATCAATGATAATAGGTTATGGGCCCAGGGATGTAATTAGGAAAAATTTTGTTTAGTTAAGGCAGAGAAAACATTGTGTAAGGCAGGAATTTCTTGTGTGAAGCGGGATGTTATGGTATAAGCATGGCGGCGGTAAAAAGTGTACCTCCAAGCCTAAAACAATTCGACGGTACTGGTTTTTATGTTTGGGAGTTTAGATTGAAAATCTATTTTGAAAGAAAACCATGCTTGAAAGCTTTAAGCGAAAGGAACAATAAAACTAACCGAAAATAATTTCAAGAAAATGGTCTTGAAGGCACAGGACATTATCGTGCAAGCTGTTACAGACAGAGTGATGGGAGCCATTAAAACGAAAACTTCAGGGAGGGATGTGTTTTCAGCCCTGAAAGCTACATATTCGAGACAAGGTTTGTCAGCAAGAGTGGATTTAAAACGAGAACTGGGGGAAATGCGATTCTAGAGATGTAGTCTCTCCGATTTCTTGGAAAGCTTTGTACGAAAAGTGCAAGTGATATGTTCAACAGGTGCTACCTACGATGACGAAGAAGTGATATCACATCTTCTCGCTATGCCCAGATCTTAATAGGCAGTTACCACATCGATTGATGTCCTATTTTCGCAGACATCTAAAGTGGTGACAATAGAGTGTGTAAAAAATAAACTGATCCAAATGCGACAGTTGATAGAAAAAGGGTAAACAGGGATCGCAGGAAGGTGTAGCATTTTATGTGTCAGGCTCTAGGGGTCGAGGGAAATGGTCTAATTTTCAGCACTACAGCAAACCTCTATCAAAACCACCTTCAGACTATAATTTCAAGTGTATTGCGTGAGGAGTCTGTGGGCGCAAGAAAATTGACTGCCCAAATCGAGGACCGAACCAGAATTGGGGGGGAAATAATTATAACAGTGGTGGTGCGTGATAACGGGTATAAAAAAAATGTGTTTTTGTGTTCATGATGGCGATGATAGAGAAGAAATAGCATTATTATCAACAGTGAAAGAAGTACCTATGGTATCAGTAAGATATGATAACTTTAATATAAACAAAGGTAGTGCTGTTATGTTTTTGGCAGATTCTGCATGTACACATCATTTGATTAGGTCGAACTCTGCTCATTTACTTACGCATGTAATAAAATTTTAATGTTTTAATAAACGTTGCCAAGAAAAATCATAAATTAAAGGCAATAAAGCATGGCACTTTGTTAATGTCATATGATGACAAAGCCATCTAATTGAAATACGTTTTATTGTGCAGTGACTTGCAGTACAATTTAATGTCTGTACTCAAGATAGAAAGATTTTCTGGTGTGGGACAGTAAAAATAAGGAAGAATGCTGTTACCTACTTTCAAGTTGAGAAACTTAGATATTTGTATACCATAATATTGTGCCCAAGAATGAATCATTCTGCCAATCTGACTGTGACTAGTGACATACTTCATCGAAGAATGGGACATTCTTCAGTATACCCAACTAACAAAATGTGTGATTTATGCCTTAGAGCAGGGATGCTCAAACGGTCGATCGCGAGAGATTTAAAAGGTGATCGCGGACATATGTCCTCATTCCCTCAAGAAATTAAAAATAAACGCCTTCTGTCGGTCACTCGTACGGCGATGCTGTGATACGTAATAATAAAATTTAAAGTCACGCCGAAAAGAATGCTGCACACCGCCAGAGTTGTCGGCGTGGCTTAGTATTGTTTGATCCCATTGTTTGTAAAGAATGGCTTTCTGGATTAAGGAACCCCCTTGTGAGTTTTATTTAGTTTTGGTAAATTTACAAGTTTGGTAAATTCAAGCAACAATTTTATCTGTTGCCTGGAGCGCTAATCGTTATGAGAGTACACCTTCGCAATAATCGTTATGAATATTCTCTTCGAAAAATGGCGGCAACGATTTACAAAATGTAAACATAACATGATCAAAGTGTACTCGGCATAGTTACACGCGAGTGCGGCGGAGGCTTTACCAAAAAAAAGCATACATAGGTCGTAACAGTGACAGGCTTACCATCTGTCATGTTAGAGCTCAGTTCTACCCCCTTACTTTTTTTTGTCGATCGCATGCCCCCCACTTAGAGGGAAGATGCCTCGCTCCTCATTCAACCCGACACCGGACTACAAGAAAGCAACAAGATTTTTGGATATTGTGAGTAGTGATGTTGCGGGGCCAATCACACCGATAAGTCAAGAAGAATGCAGGTATTATGTGACATTTATTGATCACTATTCTCATTTCATGTTTGTATAGATGCTGAAAAATAAAGGGGATGTTTTCAACAAATTTGTTGAATATGAAGACATGGTGACAGCGAAGTTCGGCTGCAAAATTTCCCGATTTTGATCAGACAAGGGAGTCGAGTATAGTTCCTCTGAGTTAAGATATATTTGCAAGCAGATGGGGTTTCAGCTCGAGCCAAATATAGCCAGGAATCCTGAGCAGCCTGGAATTTGTGAAATGACGAACAGAATAATATTGAATATGGCAAGATGGTTGATTTTAGACTCAGGCCTTGACAAAACGATATGGAGCGAAGCTATCCGAATGGCCATGCACATTATTAATCGTTTGCATAGATCTGGATTTTCCAACAAACAGAGACCAGCAGAGTTATGGTACGGGCATCCAGTTGAGCCTGGAAAGAATTTGAGTTTTCGGTTCTATCGTGTATGCACATATACAAAAGGAGGATTGTACCAGAAAATTAAATGAACGCAGTAAGCCACTCGTTACGATAGGGTATGTTACTAATGGTTATCGTTTATGAGACTCTGAGCTTGGAAACGTTGTTACAGCTCACTCAGTCACATTGAATGAAACTTCAAATTGTATACAGGAGAAGGTAATTGGTGCTCCATGCAAAGATGAAGCTGAAGATACCAAATCGTCCAACAGGGACAGGAATCACACGAGAACTTCACCAGTGACTGAACCAACATCGGAACAAAGAAGATCAAAGCGGGAACTTCGATTGCCTTCGAAGTTTGAAGACTTTGACATGACCATTATGGTTGTCTTATCAGTAAGATCCCTACCTATGGAGAATCCTACAACATTTGAGGAAGCAGTTGAAGCCAAAGGAAGATGGGAAGAGGCGATTACCGAAAAACTAGACAACCAAACAAGGAACAAGACTTGGGAATTTGTACCATGTCCACCTGATGTGGATGACATAGTCTCCTACTGGGTGTTTACCCAGAAGACAGTTGATGGTATATATGTAAAGAAAGCTAGGTTGGTTGTGCATGGGTTTCAACAAGAAACTTCAGTTGATGAGGATGTGTATGCTCCTGTAGCACGTATGGTAACACTCAGAGTTCTTCTAGTTTTTAAGTAGAATTTGATTTATAAATTCATGTGATGGATGTTAAGTCTGCATTTTAAAATGGTAATCTTCAGGAGAAAATGTATATGAAACCTCTAAAAGGTTTAGAAAATATACCTAATAATTTTTTTGATTGTTGTATAAATGTTTGTATGGTTTGAGATTGTCTCCTAAATTATAGAACAAATGTTTAGATATAACATTAATTGAGATAGGGTTTATCAGGAGTAAATTATACCTGGGTTTATCAGGAGTAAATTAGACTTGGGTTTATCACGAGTAAATTAGACCCATGTTTATACATTAAAGATTCAAAGTTTTTACTTATTTTGGTTGATGACCTAATTTTAATCTAAATATGATAAAGTAATTGCTAGAACAAAAAATTCTTTGCAAGACAAATTCAAAATTAAAGATATGGGAAATAAGAATAAATTCAAATTTATTGGAATAGATATTGAAAAATCTGATAATTGTATTTTTATTTCTCAACAAATGTTAATTGAAAAAGTTTTGATATCATTCAATATTACAGAATGCAAGGGTAGTAATATTCCAATCAAGGCTGGGTTGCAATTACCAACAGATAATGACAATTTAAACCATCATATACCTTATCGTGAATTAGTAGGGTGTTTCATGTACATTATGTTGGGCACACGACCTCACTTATATTATTCTGTGTCATATTTTAGCCAATTTCAACACAATTATACTGATGCACATTTTAGAAAACTAAAGAGATTTCTAAGGTACTTGAGTACAACAAAACTTTGAAATTAAATTTTACGAAGTGTTCAACTAATTCAATATTAGAACTAACTTCATTTGTTGATGCAGATTATGCATCTGATATTAACGATCGTAAAAGCATTTCTGGATTTATCATAAAGTTTAATGATTGCGTTGTAGGATGGAAATCCAAGAAACAATCGGTTATGTCTGCCATAATCTGAGTCAGAGTATGTAGCAATGACAGTCTGTTTGACCGAATTTCTCTTTCTTAAGCAACTAATTGAGGGAATGTGTAGTCAGGAGTTAGGCCCAATTGTACTTTTGGAAGACAATAATTCAGCTATTTAAATGACCAACACTGCCGAGACCAAAAGGTCAAAACATGTGAGTGTAAAGTATCATTTAATGAAGAATCTAGTGGCTGAAGGAATTGTAAAGATTAAGCACGTTGCTTCAAGTGAACAGGTCGCAGATTTGATGACCAAGGCCTACCTTTTCAAATATGTAAATATTTTTGCCAGAAGCTTGGTCTTATAATAAGTTTTAATTTGTATTTCTGCTATTTTTGTTTGTATTTTTCTTATTCTGTAGACCTACTTAAGTTCTTATTGTTATTTTAATTAGTGCTTTTTACATATTATTTTCTCAATAAGTATATGAAGTTATTTCAGAGTTGTTGCTTACATAAAATTGACTGGGGGTGTTGAAGTTTGTATTGTGGTGCACTTCTATAAGTCTCTCCCTATTGGTTTGTTACGGGGAGGTACTGCACTCTACAATCATACTCTGTAAAGTGTCAGTAGTAGTTGTGTGTTTTCGGTAGTGTAGTTAATTGTTCTTATAATACAAGTGTTTTCCCAATCAGGTAGTATTTATTCCCGAATTCATACCACAGCGAGGAATCTATGATAATACTCATTACTTGTCACGTGAAATATAAAGACGTTGTAATCTTGGCATTTTAGTTAGACCATTTTGTATTTAATGGACGTAATATATGTAATTTCCTTTTCCCATGTTCTTTGTTACATTTTGTATATACTTGCCTAAATTTTTAACCATCTACTGTGATTTTTCTAGGTGCCCATGTTGATTGCTTGATTGTTTTATTGTCTACTAAGATCCTTAAACGAGCACTATGGAAATCGTCAGTAAAATTGTGACACAAAAAAAAGAGTTGTCAATATAACATAAGTACAATAATACCTTTATAAATATCCCAAACAAGACTGAAAATATAATTTAAGTACAGTATTACACAATATAGTATAAAATAAAATTAATGTTATAATATATATAGTATTACCCCTACAAAATACAATAAAAAATATATAACTGTGATAAATTCGTCACCTGAAAGACAGTTTAATTTCATTTTTTTTAGCCATAAAATTATAATAATCATAACAACATTTATCAATTAAGAAATCAAATAAAGCATTTCGAAAAATTTATGTAGTTACCGATTTTCTTTAAACTATGGGGTAGGTAATTGAAATGTTTTACTTCATGATTATGTACTGATTTCAAAGTATGAATAGTATTTTATTATGTACATGTATATTGCTCAGCTGACACTTTTCTGCATTTAGTTTTGAAACAAATGAAATTTATCTAACAGTGACAGGCCATATTGACTATTTGATGCAAACAAACTCCATTTTCCCTAACCTCAAGAGGCTGAATGCCATATTTGATTTTATTTCCATATTTTGGTGAATCCCATTCAACTAGGGCCTGGCAACCACTTGTACCCTCCGTAACATATACATTTTCCATATGTGTGTGGCCCGAAACTTGTTCATTTGACAAATACCTATATAAATAACGCCTCCCAACTGAGGCATTCGAGACAGTCACGCTGGACCTAATGGGACCTTACCCATGGACCGCATCAAGGAAGCACTTCATTATAGTAGTTAGCGACTTGTTCTCACTGTGGGCAGAGGCATACCTGTCCCGGGTGCATGAGTGTGAAACATCGCCAAGGTCATGGAGGCTGAGTTCTTCCAACATTGGCATTACCTCGGTAACTGCTTATGGACAATGGCAAAAAGTTCTCCGACCTGAAGTGGTGCAAGCTGACCACCCAGTGGGACATGCAACCATGCACCACAGCAGTATACCATCCTAGGGCAAACTGCAATATAGAGGAGTAACCCGAACCTCAAGACACAGCTTCTTCTCTTCATGGGGCAGGACCATGTGACTTAAGCCAACTACCTGCCCGTGGCCCTGTTCACCCTTCGTCGTTGTACGAACGCCGCCACTGGCACGTCACCTGCCGCTCGTATGCAAGGATGCAATCTAGCTCTACCTGAAGAGTTCGTCTGTACATGGACCAGCAGTGTTGGTGAACGGGTAGTTGGTGTGACCAGGCAAATGTGGTACNAGAGTTCGTCTGTACATGGACCAGCAGTGTTGGTGAACGGGTAGTTGGTGTGACCAGGCAAATGTGGTACAAGTGTGTTCTCGGGGAGACGGGAAAAGAGGAGCAGTGCTACATCTATCGGTGTGTGCCCAACACCCAACGACTGCCTCGCAGGTTTCACCAGAGTCAGTTTGTGTATGTGCGGGAGCACCACCAGTCTTCTGCGAGAAATATATTTTGCGCGGGTTTGCCTCGAGGTGCAGTGGGTCACCCCCCATCACCAGGACTAACAGCAGAACCACATATATCATGCACCACAAGAGGATGCGATGCATTCTGGTGCACTGTGAAGACTTTCACCTCGATCCTGGCACCTCCGGCACTGCAATGCACCTCGCCATCAATTCCGACCCCGACAACCAAATGCCCGCACTTACAGCTGCTCCAAGTGACGACTGTGATGGGCCTGCCCTCGATGGCACTCCCACATGCCTGCTACCACCCATGACTCCTGGCACCCAAGTGCCAACCAGTGAAGCAGCTGGCAGTGTGGAGGCACCTGGTGGGCCACCGTCTGTCATAACACAACTCGAGACATCTGCACCCGCTACACCGGCTGAGGCAGACTGTAGTACTGCGACGTCCATGTCGTGTCACCCACCTCCGACGACCTCCGACGAGCCTAAACAGGCTTACTTCCTGGGGCCCCCAAACCAATGGCCATGGTCTGGTACCACATCCTGGTGGGTGATGCTGCGATGCCCTTTGGGTGTCATCGAGCAGTTGACCCTCATCCCGGAAGCCAGGGGACACTACCCTCTTGCTGTGCCTGACATCTAGAGGATGTCAGAGGGTCTGGCAGACAAACAGTCTTCCACAGGGAGGAGGTGGATAATGTGAACCATCCTGCCTCATGTGTCTCTGCGACCATTTGTTCCACATACATACATTGCCCTACTAGAAAATATTCAAGGCTGTCTTTTACTTGGGCTGACATGGGTGCCATTGGTCTAGAACAGTATTATTATTTTTAATTGCAAATGTTTTGAACTGTTTGTTTTGTTCTTTATTTAATTTATTTTTATCTATTGGACCTAACGATTTATTGTGGAAATACCAAGACTTTCAGAACAGGATTATTGTGCTCTTGTATAGTGCCTCATGTTCTTGTATCAGTGTTTGTTTATGTCCTTAATTTTTTCGTTACTACTTTTTTTTTGTGTGTGAATTTTTAGGGTCGTTACATTGTTTGGTAATGGCTCAATGCTAAGATGATAATAATCTTCTCAAAAGCATATACGAGCAATCCACCTTTTCACTGGCTCGCTGTCAAGATGTTAATTCATCTTCCATACTCGAATGGGTTAGACAAGACTTTCCTGCAAGTCCGGGGCACTCAGTTTTTATTAGCTTGCCAGCTATAAATACACAACGCTTAACTGTATTGTTTACTCAGCTTCTGTACTACAGTTTTGTGAGCCATTAAATCACTATGCAACTTAATTCTATGTATTATTATTTCTTGTGTTTAATGGTTCAAGAAATTAAGTGTCAGTGTGCCGACTTGTATATCCTAGGTAAATGCCCATGGTGCAGTGTAATATGCACCTGCATCTAGGATTGATAGGTGAGGTGTAAGTATCTACATTGAGTTTTAGAGAAGTCTCCCCCCCCTCTAACACACCTTCAACAACACGAGAGGAGATTGTCCAAATTGGGCAGTCGGCCTTGCCCTGTTTCGTCTCATGCCCTTTGAGGTGGCATCTTGGATAATAAAGATTAACCAATATTATCATATCGTCTGCCCTCCTCTGGCAGTAACACCATCTTTTCCTACCCTTCAGCACCGCAACTTTGCATTGTTTTTAACATTAGAAAAAAAAGTGTGCATCCAATAAAAAAAGGGTAAATAATTTTGTTTGCTGGTTCGCGCGAGTGATTAGTTCAAATGTTTTCCATGGGTTCGAATTTGTCGCTGTAATCGCTGTTTTCTTTTTTCGTATATTTTCACACTTCCATAGTGCTAAGATCGTTGGTTTATTTCATTTTTATAACGCGTTCCGTCTTTTCATGTTGAAGGATTTTGTTGCGATTTCCGTTGTTTGATAGGTTTACTTATAGATATGATGTTAATATTGTAGACATTATATTCTCTGGTTGAGTTGTGTTGTGCATAATTATTATTGAATATAGGCCGCGTGTTTAACGACTTCGGAATCTTTTAATGGTTTGTCATCAGCGTGTGCGATAACTCCTGTATGCTGGATGGCGCGTAATAAACTTATATGCGTTAAACAAGTGAAGGTCTAATGGAAGTTTTCTTTTGTGCTTGGTAATTAAGCTCTTCGTAGCCGCAGTTGTGTTTGGTTTGGATTCTTGTGCTCGTTTGTTTGGTGCCATGTGTTTTCTTTGTCCGATGTCTTGTTTTGCATCTTTGTATTTTTTCGTGGATTTCAATTGCTAATTGTTACTATTGAACCTGGCCAGTGGCAGGTGTTTTCGTCTTGTATTCTCTTTCTACTAGCTGTGCGGTGTTCACGTTCTTTGCTGTTCGTGCATTCGGAAGCACTTTCTTGATTTGTTGTTCGCGTGGGAGAATACGTGATAGTATCACTTGGTGCTGGTACCTCGAACTGCAGTACCTGGAGCGACAGTCTGCTAAGAACATTGTTGATCTGGTGTCCTGGCGTGTGGATCTCTCTATCATACATCTCGAATGTGATACTGCAAGAGTGGTTTATGCTGTCACTATCTTGAACTTTCTATCCTTAAACTTTTTTACTAAAAAGAACCAGAGTCAGCACATATTTGTTTCGGTAGTGGGTTGGTGAAAAGTAATTTTTTCCCCTTCAATAATAGCTGTTGATGTGCCGGGTGGTATGTTTCGTAGAGTGGTCATCTCCGGTAGACCCGCATGACCCTCCCCGAGGTCAGCGGTATGTTTCGTGGAGTGGTCATCTCCGGTAGGCCCGCATGACCCTCCCCAAGGTCAGCCAGGATCTCGGTTGCAGGGAGCTCTACTGGAAGTGTGTTGTGTTCAGTAATTGTGTGCCTAAAATTACGCTGCGAGAAACAACCGTTGCTGACCCCCTAGGGTCTAGGCTCGAGATGACCTTTTTAGGGCCGACAGTTGTTCCTCTAGTGCACCGCGAGCTCTTGTGTATTTTTTTTTTTTTTAATGCCATTCCAAGCTTAATGCATACTGGCCTTAAAATTAGTTCTATGTGTTCTTGTTGAATTGCCAGTTTTGAATTGAATTTACTATTGAATTTAATGGAAGGCTGGATTATACTAGTGTAAATAATGTTCTAAAGTGCTTATATTTACTTAGTTGGTAAGGTATTTTTATTTATTACTTAGGTCTTAATTTTATTGTTGGAATTGAGGGTCTTGATTTGTTTAAATTTGCTTAAATGTTGTTAGAAGAAAAAAGGGGAGTACCCCCGGTAAAAAACCTTATGTTGATTTAATTTGTTGGTGTTGAAATGGTTGTTGATGTTGAAAAGTCTTCTGATTCTGTGCTGGGGTCACTGCTGGAGTCTGTGGTGGAGTCTTGGGTGCATGTTCTGGTTGTGTTGAGTGTAGGTTGGCTGTTGTCGTGGATGTTTTCCGTTTCGTGTTGCTCATCTTCCTCGCTGATATAAAAGAGGCGTTTGTGCCGCTGTTCTCTAAGGTGGTCTGTGGATAGAAATGGTAGTTTGAGTCCCGCTATGTGGTTAGTGAGGTTTCTGATTAATGGATTCTGGTGTTCTGAGATTTTTTCCTTGAAGGTTTTAAATATGTTTTGTAAGTGAGTGACTAGACTTGTTGAGGATGTTAGCTGTAGCATGGTTCTTCGGTGTGTTCGTGAATGGCTACCAGTTATTTTACGAAGACCTGCGTAGTATGTTGTGTAGAGTGGGTGGTGAGTTACTGGTGAAGCTGTGATCCAGACTGGTGCTGCGTAGGTGAGAAGTGGTAGGATAAAAGCATTGAAGACTGTGATTCTGGTTTTCTGTTCTATTCCGGAGGCAGGTGAGATTATATGGTGTAATTTGTATATGGCTCCTCTTGCTTTGCCTGCGGTTTCATGGATGTGTTGTTGGAAATTTAGTTTTGGGTCCAGTGTGATGCCCAGGTATTTAAGTTTGTCTGACCAGTTGATGGGTTCTGTGTTGAGAATAAGTGGTGGAGGAGGGATGTCTGCTGGTAGGCGTGAGAAGTATATAGTTTTGGTTTTGCCTAGGTTTAGGGAAATGACTGAAGTGATGAAGAACTTGTTGATTGTCTGAAAGGGCACCTGGAGTTTTCTTGTTAATTCTGATGTGTTTTTGTCAGAGGTCTGAATGATGGTGTCATCTGCATATAAGGTGATTTTGGTGTCTTTTGGAACTGGTAGTAATCTGATGTATAGGGCGAAGAGAATTGGGCTCAAGATGGCTCCTTGCGGGACTCCTGCTTCTGCTGAATGGCGGCTGGAAAGGTGATTTTGTATTTTTACCTGGAAGGTTCTATGATAGGAATGAGTGAATAACGCGGATGAGGTGTCTAGAAATTCCTGTTGCTGTGAGATTTGTAATGAGGTGGCCGTGATGTACTGAGTCGAAGGCTCGTGTTAGATCAAGGAGAATTGCTGCTGCTCTGCGTTTGTTGGTTACAGCTGAGAATATTGCGTGTGTGACTCTGGCTATTGCGTGTGTAGTGGAGTGTGATTTTCTGAAGCCAAATTGGAAGTGTGGGAGAAGTTGTTCTGATTCTATTGTTGTGAGAATTCTTTGGAGGATGATTTTTTCTAGAATTTTGGAAAGTGATGTCAGAAGTGCTATGGGTCTGTATGAAGAAGGGCTGTGTGGTGATTTCCCTGGTTTGTGGATAGGTACAATGATAGCATTTACCAGCAGGCTGGGAAGTGTGATGTGATGATAATTCTGTTGAAAATTTTTGTGAGGTAGATTATTGCTTTCTGGGGAAGGTGGATGAGTACTGCATTTGGAATGTTGTCTTCCCCAGGAGCGGAAGAGGTTTTGAGAGTTTTCGTGAGTATGTATTTGACTTCGCTTGGTGTAACTAATTTGGTGTCCGGGTGTGCATCTATTGGAGGAAGAGTGACTGGTGGTGTTGAGTCTGTGTCTTCTTCGGAATCGCTGGGTGGTGGTGAAAGTGGTTTTGGTAATATGGGCTGTTTATATGTGGATTCAAAATATTTTGCGAGAATTTCTGTTTTGACCTGGGTGTCCTCGTGTGTGATTGTGCCTTCTTTGAGCGGAGGCATGTATGGTGGTTTGGGTTTTTGAGAGCGCAGGAATTGCCAGACAGATCCATTTTTAGTGGTGAGTGCAGTGAGTTTCCTAGTAGTTTCCTCCTGGAGCCATTGTTTGTAAAGTTTTTTACTGATGTCGCGGAGATGAGTGTAGGCCCACCAGTGGTAGGGTTTGCGTGAGTGTTGCCATGTTCTTCGGAATTTGTTTCTGAGTTTCTGTATGGCTCGTATTTTTGGTGGAAGTGTGGGTAGTATGTCAGAAGGTGTGGTGGTTGGGATGGCTATGTCTGCTGCAGTTTTGATTATGTGTGTGAGGTTTGAGGTGTGATGTTCCAGGTCTTCTGGGTTGTTCATGGAGAAGTTTAGATCTATGTTGCTATTGATGATGTCTAGAAAGTGGTTCCAGTTGGGTTTTCTAAAGTTGTATTTTTGTTGCTGAGGTGATATGGGTGTGAGGTCAATGTTCCCTGTAACTGGGTAGTGGTCTGATGTGCCTGTGTAAGAGACCTGTATGTTATTAATTTTGATGTCAGGTGAGGTGATGATGAAATCAATGATGGAGTAGTGGTCATACCGTTGGGAGTAATAAGTGTAGGAAGTTGGTGCTTGAAGTGTGAGTGGTTTGTTGGAAAGATATCTATGAAGTTGGCTGCCGTGGCTATTGTTTGTGGGGTTGTTCCAGGATGTATGTGCAGAGTTAAAATCTCCCATCAGTATGATGCGTGTGTCTAAATTTCTTAGTGTTTCGAGGTCCGTGGTTGGGCTGCGGGATCCTGGTTGAATGTATACTGCTGCTATAGTGAGTGGTCCAGAGTTGTCATGGATGCGGATGGCTATCGCTTCAGTGGTGTCGTATATCTGTTGGGGTCTGATGATGTAGTTTATTTTGTTTTTGATGAGGAGAGCCACTCCTCCCCCTGTGGTGTGTTTTCTTTCTGTTCTGAAACCTTTGATGTGAAATGGAGTGTTGGGGGTGAACCAGGTTTCAGTAAGGGCTATAATGTCTGGATTGTGCGTGCTGATGAGGTGTATTAGTTCTTCGTGTTTGTTGGTCACTGAGCGGGCATTCCATGTAAGTAAGCTCAGTTTGTTACACATTGCCAAGCTCACACATTGCTGAGAAAATAATTTCAAATCTAGCCTCCGGTGTGGATGCGTACTGGAGTTTGGTGTTGGCTTGTCTAATGAGTGGAAGATATGGGCGAAGAGCTACAAGGAAAATCTTAATGTCTTGTATAGATTGCATTAGTTCATTGACGGGTGTTTCATGAGCTGGGGCTGTTCTGGTGTGTTTGCCTGTGTTGAGGGTTGGGCTGGATTGTCTGTGTTCTGTGAGTGGTGGCAGGTTGGGGAGTGTTGTGTAGCGGAGCTCTGGGTTGCCAGCGTTGTTTGGGTTGCTGAGGTGTTTCAGGTTGAGATTGGTGTGAAGTGGATGGCTCTGTGGTGGCTGTTGTGGTTGTTCTGGAGATTGGTGGGGGGAAGTTTCTGGTGGTCAGGGCTGGAGGTGCTGGAGTGGTGGTGGTAGTAATGATTGCCTGGTTTGCAATTGTTCTTCTTTTTCAATTTGCTTTTGGCTCTGTTTTGAGCCAGCCACGTGGTCTCCACCGCAGTTTGGGCGTTCTGGTGTCAGTGGGCATTCGGTTAACGCGTGATTTTGGGAACATTGCGGGCATTTGGGGCTGCTGGTCGCCACGTGGCCGTAACATTGGCATGTTTTGCATCTTTTGGGGGACATCTGAGTGTAATGATCTGTTTTTATGATGTAATGAAGAACCTGTTTAGTATTCATGAGTTTGTCCTCTTTGCTTTTTTCTGGCAGGATGACCAGAACTGGCGGGGAGTAGAAGGGGTTGCGCTCGATATTTGGGTCACCCAGGACTTTGACTATGGGGTTTGTGAACCCTTGTGCTGCGAGGTTTTCTCTGATGTCGTCTGCATGTGTGTCTTTTGGTATGTTTTTGAGTATAATTCTCACTTGTGGTTGTTGCCCTGGTGCGTTAAATGTGTAAGGTTCCATTTTTTTTTCAATTAAGAATTCCAGCAGGAGTTTGTGTGTTTTTAGTGATTGTGGGTCGAATCGGATGCGGCTGCCCTGTTGCAGGATTGAGAAGGGGCCAAATTTTTGTTGTAATCTGGTGAGAGCGGGTGTTGGGTTTCCTCCCAGTGGGCCACGACAATAGATAGATGGTATCCGTTGTGTTTGTTTGTGTTCTGCCATTTTTGGAGTTTGATGTTTTTTTGTTGGTGTTGTTCTGCGGTTTTGGACGCTTTCGGTTGAGTTGGCCAGTTTGTGGTACGCTTTTTTGTTTTTTGGTGAGTTGATGGAACTGAAAGAGGAGTCAGTCAGTGCTGCGTGGTCTTCTGCGGTTGTATGTGACTGTTTTGAAACCTTCGTCGTAGGGGACATCGTCTACGATGATGTCTTCCTGATCTGAGGAGCATGGTGTGTAAGTATCTTGATCTTGATTCAGCGAATTGAAGATGTTTACTGAGTGGAGATCTTCCATGTTTTCAGGTTGTGTGACTTGTTGAGATTCTGGTATGACTGATTTTGATTTGCGAGCTGGTGGTGGTGATGGTTGCGGTGAGTTCAGGCTGTTGTTTTGTGTGGACGCAGTTGTTTTTGAAACAGAGATTGTTGATGTGCTGTTTGGTTTTGTTGTTGGTTTACTTGAAGATTTTTCTGCAATCGCTTGTTTCAATTTTGCATTTTTCGTGGATTTGGTTGTTGGGAGTAGCAAAGATTTTCTGGGAATCCCTGTTCGCTGATGCTTAGAAAGCTCGCCCCGATCCATATTGGGATCGGGGGGAGAAATTAAAATTTTTGGCCCTAGACAGTTGTTTAAGTTTTTATGTTGGCTTGAAGAGAATAATGTGTGTTAATTGTAAATTGTTGGTAAGTGTTACTCGAAAATCACTATTTCGTCGCCGAAAATAATGTGTGTTGAATGTGGTGTTGATGGGAAAATTTATGCGAAAATCACTGTTTCGAAGTCACTGTTCTTGAAAATCACTGTTTAAAAATCTCTTTTTAAAAAATCACACTTAACTCGAGTTAAACTGGTACCTTACCTGGGCCCTCTGACCCCCTTCCTCTACCGGAAGCGGGGCTAGGAGTAGGAACCCAGGTGGATTTATTACTCCGTGAGAGTGCAACTTATCCGACGAAAACTGTTGTACATTTGTAGATCGAGTTTCGTGCGAGTGGAGGCTTTGTGCAAACCATCCTGTCCTGGGGAAGTCCACTGCACGAATGACTGACGAAGGGGGAAAAAACAGGGAGTATACGTACGAATCTGGCACACTATTGAGCACACCAATAGGAGGGCAGGTAGTCTCTGATTGGTGGTACTTGGATGAGTGCTTGCTGATTGGGCCGAGAGGCAGCCTATGGGGTGTAGGTACTGTTGAGTGGAAATAGAAGTCTAATTTGAAGTTTAATTATTCATTTTGGATAACAAAACTTCATTTTTAATTATTGGTATTCCTATTCCCTTTAATTCTATGCTACGTTGACTTACGACTTTACTATTGCAGTTGATGAAAGCCAATTCTTTTTATTTATATATATATATAGCATAGTGTTCTTTGGCTGTGGGTAGAGAATTTTCCCACAAAATCTTACAATTACTTGACCAGGCGTGTTCAGCTAGTTTTGTGTTCCTGACACGGGTGGACAGTGGCCAGCCGGTTTCCTCTATGTACACACTACCGCACTGACAAGGAATTTGGTAAATACATTCCTGTGTGTGTTGTTGGTCACTGGCGGGTTTTACTTTTGTTAGCATGGTTTTTATTATTGTAGTGGGTTTGAAGGTAGTGCAGTGCGTATGTTGCGTTTCTTAGCCGGTCTCCGTATTTTTTTCCGATTGTCCTTTAACATAAGAAATAACTACAGTGACTGCAGGAGGTTCTGTGTTTTCTGTTTTGTGATTATTGAATTATCTGGATATACCATATTTTTAATGAATTTGTGCGGGTAGCCATTGCTGAGCAGTTCTTTATGTGGTCAAGTTGTTTTTGTTTACTTTCCCCATCCGAGCATAGGCTCTCGACCCTGTGCACCTATGTATGAATAATGCCTGCTTTTGTGCTNCACCTATGTATGAATAATGCCTGCTTTTGTGCTGTGTGTGGTTGGAAGTGAAATGCAAATACTGGCCAGTGTGCGTTAGTTTCCGACGTACTGTGTTGCCGACGTACTGTGGTGCTGATGGTAATGTTTTTTCTGCATACAGGAACATCCAAGAACAGGGAGAGAGTTATTGCTTTCGGTTTCATAGTGAACTGTATAGATAATCTGCTGTAAGTTATTTTTCCCTTTTTGTCTAGGTAAGCCTTTGCAAGATACTGACTGGGGGTCTTGCAAATTAAAAGGATAGTCCCATTTACTGACAGTGACCATGTGCTCCACAAAAGCCTTTTTCTCCTGTTCAGTAAATATGGTAGGCTTGATTATCTTGTGCTAATGCACTTTGTGGTTCTGTTTATAATTGTACCTTTTGCTGCTTTTGTAATGGTCATCCTTTCCGACTGCACTTCAGTTACTGTGGCATTGAGAATATCTGGTGCCGTACTATATCTTATACTTGTGAGGTGTCTTATATGTTTACTCCTCATGATCTTCCTATGTAAACAATAACAAAAGTCATTTGCCCACTATCATACACAAACTGAAACACAACATTGTTTACTTTCACCTCTTGGGATACATCAACCACTAGCCGTAGTAACCCCACTTTATATAAACATGTGCACTGTTTATACATAAATAATAATTTGCATGCGGTCATAATTCATGATGGTACGAACGCAAACCTTTAGAAATAAACAAACTCTATTGACTTTCTCTATCTAAATGGTTACACCAGTCTTCTTTTCAACCACAAAAACACTACATGAATTGCACAGTATGTAAAAAACTTTGGATTCACGTAGAGATTCGCCCATAGAGTCAACATGAATGTAATTTTGCAATGTAGGATCAATGAAGTTTCTTAAAACCTCCACTAAAGGCAAACNATGAATGTAATTTTGCAATGTAGGATCAATGAAGTTTCTTAAAACCTCCACTAAAGGCAAACATTAAATTTTTGGCCAAAGTATCCCTGTTTGATGATACCTACCAGAAGTTCACTAACTGTATAACTCGATAAATGGAATAAACTGACATCTACAATTCTGCTTTGTACGTTGTGACATATTTGTCACGTGAATTACAAAAAGCAAAGAAATTGTTTCACTAAATGATTTATTGCCAAGATCACATAAAACTATTTAAAATTATTTAAAACATTAATTCCAACATAGTTTCTGCCNTTGTGACATATTTGTCACGTGAATTACAAAAAGCAAAGAAATTGTTTCGCTAAATGATTTATTGCCAAGATCACATAAAACTATTTAAAATTATTTAAAACATTAATTCCAACATAGTTTCTGCCAAATATAATTTAAGTTTATAACTATACAGTTTTACAACCATGGAAACAAGTTGAATCTCGCTTCTTCAGGCTTAACATTTTGAGCGCCATCATGGCTCAAACACAATAAATAACACAAGCTAAATAGAACACTTTTAAACAAAGCAGCACATGGGCATCGTAGGGGGCTTATCAAAGCAGAGACAGTATTAACAAAATACCTAAAATACCACTAAAATATAATCGTCACATGGTCACCGTTTTGGGCCTACCAAAGCCGTGAACATAAACATAAACCAAAAAGAGATTAAAAAAGTAACATCGGGACACAGAAGATCATGGCGCGATATGACACATATATAGTCAAAACCCTGCATGCGAAGTGCCTACAGGAAACGGCCCAATTTAATTGTAACTCGTCAACAAGAACAACATAACTAAAAACAAAGGCATGTAACAAGCGCATA
>NQII01011533.1:4159-20771 GCA_002778355.1 Clitarchus hookeri
CTCCTTATCAAACTACAAACTAACTTAAATGGCTCCTTATCAAACTACAAACTAACTAGAATGGCTCCTTATCAAACTACAAACTAACTTGAATGACTCCTTATCAAACTACAAACTAACTTGAATGGATCCTTATAAAACTACAAACTAACTTGAATGGCTCCTTATCAAAGATATATTTAGGAACTCGTATGATAAAGAGTAAATTATGAGAAAAAAAAGGACAACCGCGAATTGCACGGAATGTTTGCAGCAGTCCATTATATCCAATAATACAAGAAAAATAATGAGAACACAATGCAATCAGGAGATTTCTAGGGGATCAGGTTATTACTCTCTCAGTCAGTGTGCGTACTGAGATGGGGAACGCTTGTCACTCCAGTATATGTAAATGCGGATATGGGGAGTATATAGAACTAAAAAATACTACATGGTGGCCGTAAACACCCACTTGCATGCATACTTACTTATGCATAAATATGCACATTCATACATTAAAAACACATATATACGTAACATACACTTCCTGGTAGGAGTTTATAGATATAAACCTTCGGAAATCTCAGTAAGTGTCAGCTGAGCTTCTGATGGTTGAAACTTGTGGCAAATTAACTGCCACTCTTTGCAGGCACATTAAGTCACCGTAACATACTCATTCGTCTCTCCACCACACAAATGTGCGTGTCCCGACCCAGATTATCACATCTCCCTGAGGTCTCGCAAGTTTCCCTTTTTGCCTTGCTTCTCTAGCTACCCAGAAAAAAAGTATAATGTCGTTGCAACAAAAAAAAAATTACTAATGAGCCATTTCTGTATAGGTTTATGTTGTATTAAAATTAGTAATGTTGTGGGAAAGATAACAATGCTAATCACTTCATAAAGTCAAAATTACTGTAACGCAAACTGTTGAAATTTTAATGTTAACAAAGCTTCTAGGTATTATTGCCACAACCAAATGCTGTGTGAGGCTAAAAATTAACAGGAAAACCAAAATATTGTGTTACTGTGACATTAAAGTATTGTCTAGCTAACACCAGTTTACACTGACTTGACATTGTCAAATGGCGGGTACTAGTGAACAGCGATAACTTTGTAAAATAAAACCACTGTATTTAAATTTTAAAACATAGAATGATAACTAAATGTAACGAAGGTCAGCTCTCAAGCCTTGAAAAGCAGTTTACATGTGTCAAATATGCATTCATTTCAGGAGCATAAAGTATTTCCATGTAGCGGCAGAGTACTGCAGTTTGCCGTTATACGAAATAGAATACCCCAATACGAAACGAAGTAAGGCGTGTCAAAATAGATAAATTGGTAGGACGATAGATTTCGTGAAGTGGAGATGGTTATGCACTCAAGTCGCGGGTTTGAATTCTCACCGCTGCCCCAAATATTTTCCTTCAATGGTATTATTTTTTGTGGTAAAATAACTGCACTTAATTGAATTTACATCGGAATGTTGTTTTAAAGCAAAGGAGAAACAATGCAATTGTTAACGCAAGTGTTAACATCGGTTCAACACAAAAATTGTTTCGCCGCAAACTAAACACCACCTTAATGTTGACAGTAAAGTAAGGAGGCAACCTTGTTACAAAAGTATGTCATGTTACATTTTCATTAATAACGTAAAAGTGTATTACGTTAACAGCAAACATTAGTTACTGACGACCTTACAGATAACAAACGATTACTGCAGTTGTAACACCAGCACCGTTAGCACATTAGACTTTCATCTGTGCGCTGGTAGCTCTTCTGTAGGGTGTTGCCGTCTGTGCCCGCAGCTGCTGTCGCTGCCGCAGTACCTCAGCAGTAAACGAGTGTCCGTCTACCTCAGCACGGATGACGAGGTGCGGACTGGCGCCGTCATCAGGGACATATTCCGATCCGGGAAGACCTGCTTCATACCCAGGTAACAGCACGCCTCGTCTGCACTGTTCAATCACTATATGTAGTGACCACAAAACTTCACTCATTCATACGGGTGTAAGTTAGACTTGGAGACGTATCGCCATTTTAGTGTTTTTGGTACGTTCTAACTCGCTTACCGAAATGAGGTAATTCACCTTGAAGTTACTTCAAGGAATCTTTAAAAATCACGCCACGAAATGTCTTCGTAATTTTTAAAAATTACTCAAAACAAGGAAATTAATGCATATTTTTGTTTTTGTATCAGTCTAAATTTTTTTATAAAATAATTTTAGCTAAGCATACCTCAAAATGAATTAATACATGACCTTCTAGTTGCCATTTTTCAATTTTCTATAAATGATTTCGTGTATTTTATTTGTACATTCCGGAAACACTAAAATTGTGATTTTGACATACTATAATGCAAAAACTATGCGATCTAAACCTTTTTTTATGTGAATAAAGAGTAGTTCTAAGTAATGTTTACAAGTTGAACGGTGTTCCGTACGAGTATAAAATGATATATTTTTTTTGGACGCCAGCACCTTTACGTAAGCGTTGTTATCACTGCTTCGTGTTCTGCGAACACGATGTCATACATGACGTCGAAGTTGGGGTGTCCGTCAAACAACGAGCCGCGGGAAACCCTTGCTTGGTGTCTTCTAAGCATGTCCGGGGCGACCCTCTGTGAGACGGTCCTCCTGGTCCGTGTGACCTCGCATCAAAGCGGCCGACCCAGCAAGCGATGTTCTGTGTGGGGAGCGGCAGGGCAGTGGAAACAGCTGCCCGCGCATCGTCTCGGAGTGCCCGTTGGCACGTGACCTCACTTTAGTCTCACGAACACGCGCCAGTAAATGGCTGCTTTAGCAGACACGCACTGGAGCAGTGGTCCTCAAACCTTATTTTACCACGGACCTATACTATACTATACCTATACTATACTATACCTTAACTATAGGCGTAGTCTATCACACTAACACGGGCCATCTACCTATGCACTTCTACCATTAACATACCAAAATAAACAATTACTTAACAACTCTTGTACTTCAAATACAAAATGAGAGAAACAATTTGTAAAAACAGCGTAAAATATAGAATAATAAACCGCATTATCAATTTTTATAGTCACTCATCTCAAATAATTGAAAACTGACTGCAGGATGGCACGTTTAGAAAGTTTTGCGAATCACGTAAGACCTAGCCTGGTACCACCACAGTTAAGAACCACCCCGCACTAGAAGACAGTAAGTCAAGAAGAAACCCGCAGTAAAACAATGACCCAATCGCCTCCTACCTGATCAAGGAGAAAAGGTGGTTGCTCGAATTGCACAGTGAGACAGCTGCCAACTGACAAATTGCTTTGTGGTGTATAGGGAACTGTGAATTATAGTCTACAGAACATCGAACTCGAGAATTTTTCCCGTACCTACAGTCAGCGTTTGCTATATTGTTCTCCGAGCTTTAAAGATAAATTAAAGTCAATATTCTCACTTGCAAGTAAAGCAGTTATGTAATCAACTGGATTCTCTAAGCTAGGAAATCAATTTCCTATACATTCCGTTTGTTAAACACTCGCATAGAAGTAGAATTTCTTTTTCAAAGCAATGCAGAATATTATTTTTAACATCTATTTTAGGTAACATTATTTTTGTACGTTTAATATTATTTTGTGTGTCCATTTTCCTTAACTTTTTCAACTTATTGTTATATTTTTGTAATGCTACACACACCACGTTTCCAATAATAAAAAATGCTAAATTTTACTCACACAATTTGAAACTTTTTTTTCTCCGGAGTATCGAAACAACACAAACGCTCGTAATGTGTGTATACACACATACACAGCTGAAAATCTAATTTATGCGTAAACGTGTTGTCCCAACAATGAATACTATTAAATGTGCAATAATGGTAACAGCATGTAGAATCCACACAGTTAAAAAAAAAAATTGAATTACGTTTTACGATTGCGAAAAAAATTAAAGATGTCGTGATGGCGTCTTGCGTCGATTGCTCTTTGTGCCCGAAAACAAACCTCCATATTTGAAGTAGTAGCTAATTATAATGGTAGAATATGATGCGTGTGTGTGTCGAACAAAACATGAATTCATATTTACAACGTAGGTCTAGTTTTTTTTCTGTCTGGCAGGTGCCTTAAGGATCTAACATATCGACTGCACTAAACAGCAGGCAATTGAAACAGCAGAAGTCCAGTAGCACCTTCCAGAAGGAAACTGGTTGTATACGTCCTAACGCCACTGAAAAGTACAGACCGTTATCCGCCTTGCTTTGCAAGAAGTTATAACTAAACGAATACATTCGGGGTTTTACGTCGCGGGACCAGTTTAAACTCGTGGAAGCGGTGAACCGGGCGGACAGCGCCGACAGGCTGACAACTATTTAGTTAGCCGTTCACGAGCTCAGTTGCACTTGGGCGGCGCCGTTAACTCCTCAAAGTAATGCCGAAGGCCAGAAGGTTGTTCTGCGAGTGCCGTCGCGATTCTCCGCCGATCTGAACACGCTGTACTCTAAGAAATTATTCGTAAATTAACCACCTTAGTGTATATAATGAGAATGCGCGAACGGTAATTCTTTCCCGTACATCTATTGTCAAGCCCGCAGGAAATTTCCCAACTTCATGTCGTTGCGACGCTAAATATTCATATTTTGGCAGCCTGACATGTAATATTATTTTCGTACAATGCATAGGTGGAAAACTTACATTGCACTGAAAAGAAAGAAGCTGGCGAATAGTTACCAAGTGCGTGGGTGTTTACTTAGAACTGTGTATGGGTTTTCTGTATGGAAAGTGGATGGCACACACGTATCTCCATAGCAAAAAGCAATTTTGCAAACAATGCTCGCTGCGTAAGAATTAAGTATCTTTGAGTTTGTTCTTGAGTGCTTGCAAAAAAAAAACGTTCAGTTGTCTCCTTAGATGTCATCTCATAATGAAGAAATCTGGCAAGTTTTACTGACATGCATTTTATTAACATATAGAAACAAATTTTGTTATAAAACTGAAATAATAGTGTATACTAATTTGGCTTGTGAGTAACTATGTCATTAATTCCAAAAATCTTATACGAGTACAATGTTTTTTTTATTTGTATTTAGTTGTTAGAGTAAGAATAAATTAATATTTTCTGAAATGTATAACGGGATTATTATTTTAAGTCAACTTTACGCTTTTTTGCTGTTGCATGGTCATGTCCGCCATACATAAATTATTTTTATGTGTATACCGTATATCCTCCCACGAAGCTTCCATTACTTTTCAAATAATTTACATTCGAAAATAGGACTTTCTGCATCACTTTTTTTTAAATATACACTTTGCAAAATTGACTGACCTACCATTAAAGCAATAGCATTTTATAATCATCTGTAAGAGTTGCTTTCTGCAGCATGCAGCTTATATTTGTATAGGTTTCTGAAACCTTAATATTTGAAACCACTCCGCAACACAATTATTATAGTGTAATAATTAGTTTTTGCCTTTGAACTTGGCCGAAATATGTAGGTGCCCAATTATGCCGCGTTGCGAAATTTAATGAAAGAATAACTTTTTGAAATTGTATTTGCTGAGCACCGCATTACATGTTAAATGAAAATGTTGTAGTTTATTATTATTGTACTAATGTATTTTCTAAACAAAAATATTTTATTTTAGTGTTTTCACTTACAACGGACATATCCATCTTTCCGTACAGAATCAGTGGCCTGACTGGCCTTCAACATACTTTATTTGTGAAATAAAAACTGTTAAAATTTTGTTTTAAATAATTTGCAGGTCGTCGCGAGAATTTCTTATGTGTATTTTACGGCCAGCTGCTCTCGCGAGGCTCTCGCCATTAGCAGAGAAAAGTCACTACTGTTGTTCATGAATCTGTCATCAGCAGATGTTACCTCCAACGTATAAATTTATTATGTTCGTTTGATAGTTTTTTCTTTTAAAGAAGTTATTGGGGATTTATTTTTGCAGCATCGTTATTTTTCAATGACTTTATACACTATATTTCTAAGTTTTCACCATTCAAATAGCAGCTGTAGGCTAAAAGGGTGAAAAAGAGTTTTTTAAGTTAATTGCTTATTAAAGCGAGACCGCCAACCAGTGGCTGGAGGAGTAAAACGTGCCTCAACCTTTACAACACTTATTTTACGATTATTTTCGCTCCTATCACCGTGACTCTGGATCGGCCTCTTTTGGATGTTTCGAAAACGTTAATGCTGGTTTTTGGGAAGATAAAATATTTGGCTTTGAGACAGCCAGTTTACCACAGACAATATGGATACCATAATTAATATCACACAAACGAATATCGTACAATCACCAGGCTTTGACGGGGAGCCGCGGCCTGACAGCTGGCTCTCACAGTTAATTACATCGCATGCGCACGCAGACCAAGTGACCGCCCTCGATCTGTCACGAACGTAAATAAACAGTTCCTGCAAAAGTACTCTCGTGAGTTCAGCGACTGCGGCGTCGGGGCTCCAGTTAGATTGGCCCACCGCCCGCTGCCGGGTGGCCTCCTCCACGCCACAACCAGGCATCCACGCTGGTTGACTCCTCAGGGAGGACCTCCGTAGGTCACCTGGTCAGTCGTCGCTGTGCAGCTCCAACCCAGCACCAGAAGTGAGCGCGCACGTGAGAACCGTTCACCGCTCGCAGTTCCCGACGTCCGATATAGCAGGCGCACACGCGATTCTTAACTGACAACGGAGCCGTGTGCGTGACAGCCACACCGGGCGTCTGACCCCGGGGCCGCTTGTCTGTACTACTTCTTCGTTACGTGCTTCATCACGTGTATTCCGCGACACGCACAGCCGCGTTCAAACCTGCGCGGGGACCGCCCCCTTAACCCCCCGCAGCACTGTATTTACTATCGCGGATGCCAGTCCGGACTCGCTGCGAAGTTCTGCCGCACGGAAACGAAAAACAAATGCATTGGACAGGCGACGGCGGCAGTAAGCGCTGATCCGACATACGGAAACACGTCTTCTGTATTTGCAGTTTACAAGAAACGTTTAAATACTTAATTCCAGTCAATGGAAACTGACGACAAGCCTGCCCTGTTTACATTTGTTCCTAACCTAACCTCGTATATCGCAGCCATATTTAAGTAGATCATACTTCAGCGTAAACATTTTCCGTCAGAGATACTTATATTTGTGAACAAATATAATAGTAAGCATGTGCGAAATCACTCCTTTTTAATATTTATTTTATTTACATTACTGTAAATAACAGTATCCCGCCAAAAACACTGACTGCTCTGTTCTGATTGGTCGCCGCTTATACAAGTTTCACTTCATATAAAATGTAACTATTTCTTATAATGATTAAGGACATCCCAACAATGCACACGTCCCCGGTAAGTACCATTGGAAACCACACTTTCATTTATTCTGCACACATCTGAAAGTATAATCTAACGCAATTTTTTTGACTGCGGATACGTGAGGAATAGCCTGGAATGCGTCGGACCTCGGAATCTTCCTGATGCCAGCCTCCACTCCTGGGCCAGCTGCCTCGCCCCAAGTCTGGTAGGTCCTGGATATCACGCCGAGCGGAACTCACCCCGACCGACGGACTATTTTGGGGGAAGAGGGAGGGGGTGCCCCCCTGCATTTTGGCTCCCCGCCTTCAACCACGGCGTGGAGATCATGATGTAAGCGCGGTAGAGTGAAGATGGAGTAGGTGCCATGACTGAGCTGCCCAAATCGCCGACGCACGTGACAAGAAGCAGGGGGAAAAGGGGGGGGGGCTGCATTAAACAGCTGCTGTCAGTGTTGTTGTGCTGGTTCGCCTCCGCAGAAATATTGACAGCAGTTTCCCCTCAAGGGCGCTTGCGCCCACAGCCCCGCCTCTTTATCTTCTAGATTTTCAACTCCTCAATAAAAAGCATGAAATCCGCACCTGCTGCCTCCTTTAGCATTTTTAATGCATGAATAAGTTTTGAACTTCTTTCCTGTCGGGACGGTTATTACGGTGACTATGCCGGTTTTTTCCCTTCCCACTACTTAGATATAGCCTCAGCTATATGAACACTCAGGGATGCAGTTCATGGCCCCAATCGCGACCATGGCTGCCTTAAATCCGTCTTGCTGCGATGCACGCCTCCTTTGCGCGAAATTCCCTCTCCTGTAGGTGTATGGGGCCTAGCCCTGAGATCCACCAAAGTCCAGCCCCTACCCCCCGAAAACACTTAGCACTTAGTAATAGGGTAGTTATAAAAAAAATGCTATTACCTGTCGCTGGTCCGCACTGCTGACGTTGGCCCGCCCTGCGCGAGCACCCGAAGAGAAGGACAGAGAGTCGCAATATGATAGCGGCAGCAGTGATGCAAAGGATTGTTTTGAATAAACATTGAACAGGCGAGTGATAGGCCGATGACCGCTTATGTGTTGGAAAGCGAGCCTACACGATATTTCTTATCGCATCTGGCACCTAGCTGACCCTGAGAAGCTCATATTTATATATTTCTACATTTATCACGCAGGAATGTCGTCGTAATCACCATTAATTTTCCCAGAACATCTTGAATTGCCGAGAACGTTCTAGACGGCACCTACCCCAAACATAAATACCATGTGCGGGCCACTGAGGAGCGAGTGATTAAGAGCCGAGAGTTGGCCGTCTAATGCTACCTTAAGCGACAGTTGGGCGATTCCGGAGCGGCGAGTGACGACTGCAGCTATCTGCGAGAGTGCGTCGGTGAGCTCATGTGCAGTGAAGAGTGGGACTGATCTGCTGGACTGTGGACTGGATGCGTGAGAGAGAAGAAATTCGGGACAATGGAAATATACAGTTTTAACTAAACGTGTGGAAATAATTGGAGCAGTTTAAAGGACATTAGAAAGAGTTAAGACTTTCATAAAGCCTTTAATTGAAATGGAGATAGAGTTTAAATATTGCGCTCAATAAGAATAATAAGAGTCAATAGTAAGCTCTGGCTGGTAAACAACAGATGTTTGACTGTTTGTAGCATTGAGAATAAATACACTTATTGAATCTGGTTCTTTTATTTTTGTTAAGACCTCCATCCCTCACGAACTAGGATACGCTCCTCAGACATTCTTGTAACACTGGTGTCAGAAGTGGGATGGAGGCAATTATTAATTAATAAATTGTAAATCAAATTACGCAATATGTAAGCAACAAGTTACATTTGGACAAATGGATTAATTATAATAGTTGTGAGTGAAAATATTAAAGACTGTTTTGTAAAATTGACGCAGTGAATTTTACCAAGGAAAATGTCTGCGGAACAGGAAGCAGGTTGCAGATGTGTCTTATAACTCCATGTTAAGGGGCTCGCCTACCTGGAGATTTTTCCGCGTTTGAAGCCGAAAAGCGCGGGAGCGTTAAGGGCTACACTATTAGGCTAATCTATTGCGCCATCATCACAAAGGCGCCAAGGCTCTGAACTGGCGCTCAGTGTTCTCATCATTCTGCGTGTACCTATGCAAATTATAATTTTGTTGACGGAAAGTCTGTTAGTAAACAAAGTTCAGTGCAGGACCATTGAGTATTTCTGTATGTATCTGACGAGTATATTTAGATACACGGTGCTTTGAAAAACCGGGGGTCCCCCCTCCCCCAATGTTGGAGTGCTGCGAATGGTGTTTCTAATGTGTGTGACGTCTTGAAAGCACCCAGCAGGCGTCGTCTGAAGTGCGTGTTCTATTCGCAGATCAGCACATTAGGCGCGCGTCTAATAGTTTCGCAGAAGAACGTGTATTCCAAACACTCTGCAACGCAGCTCAAGCGCCGGGTAGGCAGGCATCTTCCGTCACCACCTGGAGACGATAGTACCAGTCAGGATGCGACCCCAACATCGTCCCGGAGTCGCCCACAAGCGAACTGCCACCGCGGCCAACGGTCTGTACTACAACTGCCGTAGCAGCTTTCGTACCAGCTACTGCGGCATTCATCGTGGCATTTGTCGCCTGCCTGGTATGACCAAACTTCGTATCAGGTTCGGTAACAGAACCTGTCCTCTTTTTCTTGGCAGATTCCACGCCGGTTTCCGTACTTGGGCTATCTCGCACTGCAGTTCCAGAGCGCAGGGTATTTCCCCGTGAACCCTACTGAAAACTCACTGATGAAGCTGTATATACATTTATAAAGTTAAAGGCTGTTCACTGTAAACTGAGCGCTCTTGAAAGCCCTGCTTAAGATCTACTTGTGTGCACATCGTGTATTCTTCCACCATATATAAAATAAACATTTCCGTGGGTCTTAGCGCTTAATTCATGCTTCAGTCAAGCGAAACTCTCAAATTATTAGGAAAGTGAATATTTGAAAATTTGCCAATTTATATGNGAAAGGCTGTTCACTGTAAACTGAGCGCTCTTGAAAGCCCTGCTTAAGATCTACTTGTGTGCACATCGTGTATTCTTCCACCATATATAAAATAAACATTTCCGTGGGTCTTAGCACTTAATTCATGCTTCAGTCAAGCGAAACTCTCAAATTATTAGGAAAGTGAATATTTGAAAATTTGCCAATTTATATGCATTAAAAAAAACAGAAAGCAAAATAATTCACTTCAGATTCACAAATGTTTACCAAAGACTTTTAATTGAACGTTAAGACACGGAACTACTTACTCTCCGTCGTCGCCAGTTTTACTGGTCGCTTGCCGGTCAGTGTGCTTATTAAAATATATGCAAGTAGGAGGAGTGACATTTTTCAAATGTTGATTTGAAAAGTGCTCAAATATTCGTGAACAGCCTATAAAAATCCATTCGTATGGCTATCGAATACAACACAATCAAACATTTTCGGCAATCAAATATTTTAAATACTGTTTATTTTACGGCGTATTACCCAGTATTACCCTCAACATTTTAATACTAGCAATGAACATTATTAAATGGCTCAACTTCAATTCCGTTGTGCTTGCGCAGTGGCATTGGCGTTGCGTAACTACAATGTTCAATTTTCCGAATGCGAGTTTAAAACCACTAATCTCCATTTCTCTCCCTCCCACTCTTTTTTCCCTCTCTCTCTCTCTCTAAAAACTTTTTACATGCTGACGATAGTTAAATTTAATACATAATAAAATCAAGCGAACTAAAACATAAATCTCGCAAACACTTGATAAAAATCTCTGGTTCCTCCACATTATTATTTTGTTAGGTTTGAAAATACAGAAGTAGGAATTACAATAGTAATAAGGAATATTAATACGTGCGCAGTTTTTGTTTTAATTTGCAAGTTACTGACTGCTAGTTCTACAATTAAGGTGTATGTTTCCTGTGAACCATATGCTCACTGAACCTGATGCTCATCGGTGCACCCATCGTCAGTAGCCTACGCTGTCATGTCAGCTGGCTGTCGAGTAATAGGAATCTTCTATGCCAGCTCGCGTATTGCCTGGCATGCCAGCTCGTGCACCAGACCTTATAGCAGCTTGTAAAAGAACGAGTGCGGCAGCAGGTATCGTGTAAAATCACCTTCTCGTCTTCTCTGCGCGTAACCAACGTTGGCTGACAATTTGCTATTAGTCCTGTCAAAATTATGTGATCACCGAACTGACATTTGGTTATATTCAGTTTTCTAACAGATCAGTGCTCTTATGAAAAAAAAATGTGCATAGTTAGATATATTTCATTTATACTCGCATCAAATTCCGTTCATAGTTCATTGTAATAATATTTCAAAATATAAATTTTCACAACAGTCATACTAAACACGACGTCAAGCCTTGGGCTGGGACAAGGTGGGGGGGGGGGGATTTGGAGGTTGTAAGGTTGTAACCTCAGGTAAACATATATTGGTATTGAAGTTATTAATAAGCCTTTAACTGAGATAAAATATGTACTTTCTGTAAACTATGGTTCATTTTACTATATTGTAAAGTAATTATTCTTCAGGTATTTGTCTTATTAACACGTGCGTCAGTTCTGATAACGTCTGAGTAACATTGCTCCTTTCCCTTTAGTCTTTGTACTCAATCCCCTCGTTGAACATTTCTGGCTTCACTACTGCGTCAAGCCACATGTTTTTGACGGCACCATTGGCAAGATAGCAATTCAGTGGTAGGATTCAGGTTATACTGACGTACGCATTCTACCTATACTCTGTCTACGATTACACCCAACTGAGAACAGCGTCCCCTTGACCTTCCGGGGGGTCGTGGAAGGCGTGGTCCCGAGTTCGAGTCAGTTACGAGGCACCTCCTTCACGTTCGACGCCACGTCATTGTACTGCAAAGTGATAACCGGTCGCAGGAACGCAGCGCATCGGCATTGCCCGTGACTGCAGTGCGCGAGAGATGTGTCAGTCAGTCAGTCACCTTGTCTTGATAGACGTATGGCGTGACAGAGTCTTGGAATAGCTGATCTAACCTCCGTATTTCATATTCACAACACAAAACTGTTTCACGCCTATCGAACGAAAAGCGTAAAACTTGTTTTCTCTCGCGAGACCGCGAGACTTTTATTGGTCTTGTTGGTCTGGTTGGTTTTCACACACTCAAAATTCGAACCAGTGGAAAACCACTGATTTGCAGTGAAATTCAACTTCTTGAATAAGTGAAGCTGGCTCCACTTAGAATCAATAGAAAACCACTGATTGTTTCAGTGAAAAAATTTCACTAGTTCAATTAGTGACGTGAAACAATTTCATTGAAGAATAAGTGACGGCCAACTACAGCAACGAATTAAATATTGTTTTATTGAATTTAGTCAAATAATTACGAGAAATAAACATATTTAAGATAGTTTACTATTTATATTGAGGAATTTACCATAATTTAAAAACGTAAAAACTTCCCGCAGGTGGCCGGGATTGAACTCACGCGTCTTTACCAATTCACTTTGAAGTTTTTTACCTTTCCATCTGAGCTACCAAGTCGATTTGGATGATTAATGAGGAAAACAAATGTCTTATATTTCATCATCGAAAGCGGGTTGTTTTAAATTGCATGCCCTTACTTTACGCTTTTGGTTTGATTGCTACCGTTAGGATTGTTAATACGAATAGTACATATGTGTGCACTCTGTTCACCACATTATATGCAGTTTAAACCTTCAAACAGATCGATGTTATGATCACATGACTACATGACATCAACGAAATGGAAGGCGTTAAAACGGAATGATACACTGAGTGTTCATGTTACCTCATAAAATAGTGTTTTAAAATACGAAACACATCTTAGAAAGTATTTTGTATTGGTTTTATTAGTTTATGCGTTGTTATTACACTTGATACACGTTGTTTAACGGCCATTTTAACACGCTGTTTAACTGATCAATCAGTCAAACAACAAATCACTGACAAACAGTGAAGAAAATGACTGATCAATCAGTGAAAAATGTCACTGAATCAATAAGTGAAAGAAAACTGCCATTTTTCACTGATTCATCAGGTAAATTCACTTAGGTGACTGTTTAATCAGTCAGATACTGTTAACTGATTAAAACAGTGTAATTCTCACAGAATCAGATTTCGAGTGCATTGAGTCTGTTTGAAGAGGGTAACAGGTAGATACCGGATTCCGAAACGTCGCCATTGTTTCGTCTTAGAAAAGGTTGCTCTATTCATTTGTATTTTCTATGTCATGTCGTCCAGATTTAACTGATGTACATATATTTATGTACTGTTTGTTGTTATTCATTAGTTTTTTGCCTCGTTTTGTGATTAGTTCAGTAATTCCTTCTGCGGTATTATTTTTGTTATGTTTATTTTACATAACCGTCGACAACAACTGCTCTTGGCTTATTTTTTATGTACGAGAATTTTTTTTCATGTGCTGGATTTTCTATGACAACGTAACTGTCTATTATTTACTTTCGCTACAAGAATAATTCAGAGGTAACGTTTAGTATTCCTGTTTTCATCTGTGACTTTTTTAAATCTAAAAAATATATTATTTATGTGAAACGTCTTTGAATTTGAACAGTTTAGCTTTTTAAATTAACTTTACCTTCTTGATATTCAAACACTTTTATTCATAATATTTCTAGCGATTTGTCCTCTTTTTTTCTCAGGGTATTTTTTGACGTCGATAATGTAACCTAACCACACCTTATTTTAGAAGAGGCATTCCAACGCACTTTAGCTCTGTAAGACCTAAGCTGATGGAAACTTGACTGGACAATGAGTAAAGACACGGTGAATTATTGCAGCAATACTCAACTACCACGAGACGTGCTAATTCGGCTCTGTCGTGCGTGACGGCAAGATATCTGTAATTTTGCAACTCAATTGGCGTGAAAAAAAAACTTGCATGCGTGACTGCCATTACTTCTAAACATACGCTGTATTAGCCATCATTATACTGGAACGCAACAAACATGTTACATCATAAGCGAAGAAAATTACGGGATACCTTGATGCCCGCAAGGATAAGAAATCATTATGCGGATATCAATACGTAGTGCCGTTTAAACGAAAAATTTCAATTATATGTATTTTGATGACGTGTCCTAAAATACAGGTAACTTTTATCTTTAGTAACCTATTTCAGGGACGATAGATGGGAAACTCTTACTCTCGGGTACATTTATTATGGAGTGAGGTGTGAAAACATCTTCGACCTTGTCAAGTTTGACGTGGAATTTTTGCAAGATTTTTGTGGGAATCTCGTTGAAATAGTAGCGGGATGACTTTAGCGTTTTGTTCCACTTTCTTACCTCTCTCTCTCTCTCTCTCTCTCTCTCTCTCTCTTAATAAACACACACACGCTCTCTCTCTCTTCCTCTCTCGCTTTGTGTGTATGTCGTTACCGTAAAACCACATGTGATAAAAATTTCAACTTCACACTTAAACAAATTTTGGTGAAATCTACGTTTTCGCAAGCAAAAAAAAAAAAAAAAACCATTAATTCGAAACTTAAGCGACTCACTTTAACACCAAATTATGTAGTTTATAACACTTAGCGAAACACATTCTGTTACGCGTTGCTGGTCTGCAGCACTGACTTTGGCCCGTTTGGGCGGAAGAGAAGGACAGAGTGGCGATAAACGGGGCGATAACCCTTTGTCGGCTTGCCTCTTCTGACCTTCGGCGGATAGGATTCCTGCATTTATCTGAAGAATGCTTTGGATTGCTGACCTCGTTCTCTCAGCACGACTCGGGGTGCATTGAACCTTCCAGATGGTCAGGGCGAGCGATTGACAGGCCTCCGAGCTGGGAGTTGAGTGGAGTTTTTATTGAATGCATGAGTTGCTGAGATTCGAGCGATATACGACGAGTGGCGAGAGAAGTGACCAGCGCAAGGGAAATCTGCGACTGCGAGTATCAAGCAGTGAAGAGTGCGGCTGGCAATCTGGACTGCTGGACTAGACGCGTGAGTGAAAGACATTACAAATGAAGGCAACAGATAGACTAAACACGTGCTAATGATGAATATGAATTAATTGACTGTAACCAAACAGAGACATTAAGAAGGACGTTAATTGGAGTTGAAATATACATTAAATATTGCGCTCACTGTTAAGTGAAAAGAGTAATCGTGGAGGCAGATAATTAAATGCTGTAAATAATAGCTGTGCGAATAAATTAAAAAACTAAATTTCTTTCTTTTATTTTGTTAAGACCTCCATCCCTTACGAACTCAGATACGTCCCTCAGGCGTCTTGTACAATACGAAAAAAAAGTTTACGCAGGTTGCCAAATTGAGTTTTTNAAAAACTAAATTTCTTTCTTTTATTTTGTTAAGACCTCCATCCCTCACGAACTCAGATACGTCCCTCAGGCGTCTTGTACAATACGAAAAAAAAGTTTACGCAGGTTGCCAAACTGAGTTTTTTTCCCTCAGTATTGCCCTGAAATCTAGTCGATCACATTAACAGTCCACTAGATAATATAATTGTAGTCCAAAATATCTAGGACATGGCACATGGCTTGACATCCAGTCGTTTTTTGACAAAAATAATTTAATAAAGCAAACAGAAAACTCTTTATTTAATTAAATTATAAAGAAACTCTGATTTCATGGTCTTAAAAAATTTCCTGTATATGAATCACTGAAACGAATTTCGCTGAAACTTTATTTCATACGCTATGAGGACTTTCGTAGGAAATTTTCAATTTTCTGAAAGTATGGCGAAGATAACACTGTTACTCATTTTTTTTTTAATTCCGCACTTATAATGCGTGGGAATGAAAATCTACCAAGGGAGGACTCACTACAACTATAATACATAATATTATCTAAAATAATGACTTTACATAATTATTGGGGAGATAAACTAGGTGCTCAAAATTAAGAGAACTTGAAAATAGTTAACCATATTCCGACTATACACTGGAATGTCTGGACTGTATTTTTTCAGCATTCAGCGCATTTTCTTCCTCTTTATCCAGCCAAGACGTTCATTTTGTTGTAGAAGTGAGACGGTAGCAATCCCAAGTTCAAGGCCGTTAAGGAGAGATAAGAAGTAGGTTGGTTAGAAATATCATAAATAAAAAAATCCTTAAATTTGACGTTTTCTTTTTCTCGTACTCAAATTTGTCAAAATCTATTCTATAGGACCACCCTTTGTGTTTGTNCTTAAATTTGACGTTTTCTTTTTCTCGTACTCAAATTTGTCAAAATCTATTCTATAGGACCACCCTTTGTGTTTGTCGTTACCTTTGTGTTTGTTGCTACCTTTGTGTTTGTTGTTACCTTTGTGTTTGTTGCTACCTTTGTGTTTGTTGCTACCTTTGTGTTTGTTGTTACCTTTGTGTTTGTTG
>NQII01011534.1:0-15359 GCA_002778355.1 Clitarchus hookeri
AAAAGTCGTTCCGGACGCCACCGACCAGTGCACGAGATTTTTCAGCTACTTGTGGTAAGAAAGGGTGCAATTTATCAACCCTTTCATCAGTGCTTGATTTGTACTACCAGTTTTACCATCTAACCTACAATGAGCAGACACTTTTGCTGCTCAAGTTTATCAACTTGCGAGTACCGAATTAAACACGTCATGGTATAACAGATGCCACATCTAAAAACTTGGCCTCATTTGACTATACCTATTTGCCGTAAAAAATTGTGTAACACGTTTGTTATTATCCCGCGACGAATACAAATACTCCAATACAAGATTAAGGTGGACAGAGAGCACCCAAAGATAGAAGGGGAACACGTTTTAACGGACCACACGCAATCGACGCAACCGTTTCGGATAAAATCATAGAGCATATCAAATCTGAACTGTGTTTAATCCCTGATTTAAGTGTCGCCAAAATGTATAGGTTATTTCAAGACATCTACCTCTTTAGTTATGCGAATTCCACCTTGTACGGGAAGATTTTGAAGAGAGAATTTAATATAAAGTTTGGCACACCGAGATCTGACATTTGTAAGATGAATGAATAATATTATGCTTAGATGACATTGGCTTGTAATGAAGGAAAGTGGTAACATGTAGGAGAAGGAATTATTGCACATCTCTGCAAAGCTGACGAAGCTGATGAAACCCTGGTCGCAGATTCCAAAACCACTAATTTCATCACGTTAGGAGTTGACTTGCAGCAGGTCCTTTTTAAGCTAATGCCAACACGCTCTGGTGTGTATTACCAGCGCCAGAATACCAGTTATAGTCTGACTGTTCACAATGTGACTGGCAAAACTGATAGCATGTTCTTGTGGTATGAAAGTGCTCAAGCGCGGGTCCAAAACTGATCGTGTGGTCCGATCGCTGCACAGCACAACATAATAACTGGAACATTCTAAACGTGTATCGATACTTCGTTACATCAGGCTACATTACTGAAGTACAGAAAAATATTTTAATTGCAGGCCACAGTTTGTTGCCGTGTGATCGGGATTTTGCCCTAATAGAACATACTAAAAAGAAAGCCAAACCACTAATATCTTCCGATTGGAAGTATATAATTGCTTATGTCAAGCTAAAGAGGCCTTTCTCAATCGTTGAAATGAACCAATCCGACTTCAAAGATCTTACAATTCTCCCGGAAAATAAAAATAAAAAATTGCAGATCTCCAAATACTTTTGGACATAGATCACCGCTGCTGTCATACTCTATGGGAGGAAATCACACATAATTCTTATGCCTTGGGTATCAGGAGTTTTTCCTGCCAATCCGAATAGGACTGATATCAGTGATGTACTATATTTGTATTCAGCACTTCTGCCTATTTCTAAGTTCAAGAAGAACGACCTCATGGACATGGCACAATACATAATAAAACCAGAACATCGGGAGTATTATTAAAATATCCGAGTATATGAATTTTATTTAAGTGCATTTCATTTTCATCCAATTTAATTCAATTCCATTACATATAAAAGAATAATCGTTTTATTCCAAGTTCATATTTTGTTTGTTACTTTCATGTTCATATTTCTTCATTTACCAATAAGAAGTGCAAGAAATCTGATGTGAAAAGATTTAATGTATATTCTGTGAAACAGTTTCATGTAGATTCCTGTGGGAAAACGTTGTATGCTATTGTTGCGTACCGCTCGAGGGCAGATTTTCTGGGGATTTAATAAAACCGCTCTCCTGTAAAGTTGCCGTTTCAGTACATACAACGTTTTTCCAGCCACTCATGCAATTATGGTTTGACTTATACTGGTAACGCTTATGTAGTCATTCTAAGAGTGGAATTATAGACTTTTCACGGTAACCTGAGTACTTTTGAAAGCCCTGCTTAAGAGCTACTTGTATGCACATTGTGTATTCTTCAGCCATATTTAAAATTTACATTGCCATGGGCCTGCTCACTTTATCCATGCGGGAGTCAAGTAACTATGAAATTATTATGAAAGTAAATGTTTTACCAATTTTTCCATTCTTACACTTACATGCATAACAGACAGATAGTAAAATAAATAATATTAGTAATAACAAATGTTTACTGAACACCTTCAATTCAACCTTCAGACATGGAACTACTTTTCCTCCGTCGTTACCAACTTTACTGAGCGCGCGTCAGCCAGTGTACCAGTAAAAATGTACGCAGATCGGAGCAGTAAAATTTTTAAAATGCTGATTTCAAATAACCGTGGAAAGCCTATAGTAAAAAATTCCCGTTTATTCCACATGGTAAACAAATATGGGTTCTCGATAGATATTACTGTTATCCAATCAGCCATGTCAAAGAAGACATTTAAATAATGAATGCTGAATACATTTTATTGCTCAAAATCTGGTAACACCACAATGATTTACCTCTCTCGCTCTTAACCAGTATGTATGGACAATAATTCGTGCTACCTGTACACGGAAAAGAGAAGCAGAATTCCTAATTCATTCATTTTAGCAACATTCGGTGACAGCTTTTACTTTTAACAATTATGTTTTGGCGTTCCCATGTTAACACTTTTAGACACTTTTTATGTCCTGCTGAGGGTTATTTGAGCACTTTTAAAATCAACCTTTGGAAAATGTAGTTGCCCCTACATGCTTATATTTTAACGCGAACATTGTCTAGCATTCGTCCAGCAAAGTTGTCAACTACGATGGGAAAATAGTTCCACGTCGCAACGTCGAATTTGAAATGTCAGGTAAACGGTTGTTAAAACGGAGAGTATTTCTTTTTCTTTGTGTTTGTTTTAAGCATATAAGTGTAATGATGAGCAAATTTACCACGCACCTGTCGTTTAAGGCCGTACAAGGCCCCGGACTCCCGACTCGGAGGTCCACCGCGGCTAATAAAAACCAATATACCCTGTTCAGGAGGTTCATCGCACCCCGAGTCACGCTGAGGGAGGCGAAGGCGATGACCAGAACATTCTTGCAACGGTGGGAGTGGCACGAGTATACCTATAGCCTTATCAGGCATGCGTAAATCATCCGACAATACCCTTTTGTACCTCTGCCTTGCAGTTCTTCGATGGCAGGTGATAGCGCGCGCCCAAGGAGGGGAGGTAAAGGCCCAGTAGACAAAGCCGTTACTTGTAATACTGCCCCCTCCTCAAGTCTGTTCGTCCCGAGCAGACTGCAAACTCCGGATCTTCGTAGAATGCTAGCCAATTTATGTGGACAACCTTAGGCTTCGCTCGAGAGCCTTGACGACAAGTCCGGAAAACCACATCATTGATCTGCTTCACAATTATGTAGGGGCCTTCCCAACATTTCAGTAGCTTCGGGTAGTGCCATTTTCACCTCTTTGGATTGTACAGCCACACCAGTTGTTCTTGAAATATCTCACCCGACATTCTCAGGTCCTATTGCGTCTTCATCGTGTCACTATTTATTCTGAGGTGTTGTCGAGCAAAATAATGAATGCCAACTAGTCTGTGATGTAATTTGCTGGCATACTTTGGGGCAACATCTTCCTCTTCTATCGGCCGACCAAACAGCAGGTCACTAGAGAGGTTTAACTCTCTCTCTCAGACTGTATCCTTGCTGGTGATATCCTTGTAGTCTCGTGAACTGCTGAGTAGTAAGTAAGGAGAAACAATGAATTCTTCAAACTCCAGTCCACGCGGTTGTCTGCCACGAATATCGACAGGTATTGTTCAAGTGTGTGGTTAAGCCTCTCGACCGTTCTATCGTACGCAGGTTGTAAGGATGTAGTCCTAGTATTTTTCATCCCCAGAATTTTTGTAACATCCTGGAACACAGACAGCAGCTTAAAAATGTCGTCGTTTATCCGAATGGAGTTCTAGTGGCACCCAAAACGACGAAAAGACGTGCTTTACGAGTGCATCAGCCACAATATGTACTTCTTGGTTTGGGAAATAACTACCTCAGACCAATTTGCAAAGTGAACTTTTACCACCACTATAAACATCTTTAAATTTGCAATTTTAAATCTATCGATTACCTCTATCTCTCTCTATCTCCCTCCATCTCTCTCTCTCTCTCTCTCTCTCTCTCTCTCTCTGTGTGGCAGGCAATGGGCTCAGAATATCTACTGCAATCCTCTCGTATTGGGCTACAGAATTGTATTTCTGGAGGTGACCTAGTCCCATCATTAGCCCCTTCTTCGTGGTGCAAGTGTCAAACATTCGGCACCAGTTCTCAACATTCTCCCGACAATAAAGCCAGCAGAATCTCAGTCTAACTATGAAGAGTATTTTATTAAAACCAAAGTGACCACTGGCCGCATTATTGTGCAGATACTTTAAGACGTCGGGAACACTGAATTCTGGAAGAACGAACTGTAAGCATGTAGGTTTCCCACCATTACTTCGCCACCACCTAAAGCACACCATGATTTAGTACAAGGTAATTTCACTGTGCCCAGATTGCTTTGACTGCTCTGTTCAGACTGGATTATTCTTCCCACTTCTGTCAACAGCCAGCTTATTTCCATTCTAGAAATGAATGCAAAGTATGATAATTTAGCTGATCTTTCCTGATACCCTCATCACTCCATGCAGGTGACTCATCACAAGACACAGAACCTTGAATTATTGTCCTCCGTACCTTCAGCAGTTCAAAACTCTTTTCTTCTAGGTGTTCATAATGATGACAAAATGGCTCACATGGTCCCCTAGAAAGTGCATCTGAATTTCTGTGAAGGTGCCCAAGTCTATTCTCTATTTAATAGTCGTATTCTTGAATACGCTGTATCCATCGGGCGGTTTTGAACTTCGGGATCTTGAAATTAAGTAGCCAGTATAATGAAGCATTGTTGGTCTTTAGAATTAAATGTCTGCCATAAAGGTAGGTGTGGAAAGTATGAAATTGCCCTCACCACAGCCAGAAACTCCCTGCGTGTCACACAGTAATTTATCTCAGACTTGTGAAGTACCTTTTTTTTTTCGTAGCTCATATCTTGGTTCGCATACCTAAAGGCATTTTTTTGTAGCACAAGTCTTGATTCGCAACATGACCCACCACTTACTTTTGAGGCATTTGTTTTCGTTTCTCGGGCATTGGTTCGCGAAATCGCTCGCGACATGCTTTGAAGGTTTTTTTTTCGCAGTTAGGGCCTTATTTCTCGATGTGGCTCGCAATACACTTTACATCATGTTCAGGAAATCATTATCCAATTAACTACATGATCGTGATAACCGAGATGTTTTGTGCAGTTTTCCACGAAGAGCTTCGCGATAATATTTGTGTTATGCGACATGTTTCGAGATTGCTGGACGTCGTCTATTGATATGGCCATATGGTTAGTATGGAAAGTTGGGCTAGTCGGTCGGTCTTGCTGCTTGGCCTTGCTGTTTGGTCAGGCAGGTTAGTCTGGCAAAATTGTTTTCTTAGTTGGTCAAGTTGGTCTTGTTGTTTGGTCTTGACAGTTGGTATGGCATGGCAGTTTTGTTGGTCAGTTGGAATGGTCGTCTGGTATGGTCAACTGGCGTGGACATCTGCATGGTTAGTATGGCTGGTTGGTCTGGCTGGTCAGTATGGTCTGTCAGTATGGTCTCTCAGTATGGTCGTTTAGAATGTTCGCTTGGTTTGGTTGGCTGGTACTGTTGACCTTGTCATTTGGTCAGCCATGTTGGTTGGTATGTCCAGTCAAACTTGATGGTCCATTGGCTTGGTTGGTTATTATGGGTATTCGGCATGGTCAACTGGTATAGATAGTCTTTATAGTGCGTTAATTTTGTTGTGGCGACGTTTTTTGTTATTTCCCATTGGTCTTACCAGCTGGTTGCTCATGACAATTGGTAAGGCCAGTCGGCTTTGATGGCCAGTTGGCCGGATCGGTTTATATGAATACTAACTTTTACCCGTGACTTCGCTCGTGTGGTCATAGTAACAAACTTATAGGGAGAAATAACGGTATTTGTTAGTAGACAGACACTGATCATAAACACAGAACAGAGCATTAACGATGTAATTTTTTGGTGCAAGAATCGCGCTTTTACATAGCCACTGGTCGTCATTTATATTACTTTGTAAATCTGGGTAAACTCTAGCAATCAGTTTAGTATCATTATGCACCAAATTACTAAAATTCCCCGTTAGTGACACACAACCCTCGGCATCTGTTTCTAAACACCCATCTCCAATTTTTAATAGTGAATCATCATAATGTCCTGTATCAATATAATTGTAGAGGCGCAGTCTCATATTTGTTGTCAAAATGAATTTCTTGACATTTGCCCATAAGATTGACGACTTAAAAGAGACTTTGATTTCATCTGCAGGTGTGCCCCTCTGAAGCACCGGTAGAGTTTGGCGGAAGTCACCAGCCAGTAATATAACCATTCCTCCCATAATGTCTGCATTGTTTTGAATATACTGTAGAGTTCGGTTTAGGGACTCTATCGCTTTTTTGTGTGACGTTGTGCTTTCGTCCCACACCAACAACTTACATTGACGTAGAATAGTACCCCGAGCGCTATTTTTAATTTAAAAAAATGTTCCAGAGGAAATGAGATATTTTTTCGAGATAAAAAGTAGCCTATGTGACTTCCATGCCCTCCATCGATCTCTGTGCAAAAAATCACGTCGATCCGTTCCTTCGTTGCGACGTGAAAGAAGGCCAAACAAACAAAACACACTTTCGCATTTATAATATTAGTTAGGATTTGGTATGGCCAGCTGGCATAATTGTTTGGTATAATTAGCTCGTATGGTTGTTTGGTAATCAGCTCGTATGGTCAGTCAGGATGGTTGGTCTGCCAATTTTGATGGTATAGGCAGTTGATGTGGGTGGATTGTCTTGTTGGTTGATATGGCCAGTTTGTATTGCTGTTTGGTATGGCCATTTGGCATGGCTGGTATGGTTTGTATTGTTGGAATGATCGGGATGGTTGGCATTGTTGGTGTGTACGGATGGTATGCTCTGTTTGTATGGAAAGTCTGTATTTTGGTATGGTATAGGTACTTGTGGAAAATGTAATATTGGTTCGTTGTGACTGTGGTTTGTACCAAAGATTTTGAACCATGGTCACTAAACTGAATTGATAGAGGCAAGGGAGGTTAACGGATAATTTAGATTAATTATATCGGCAATGTGTTCTGCCACCTGTGTTTATAAAATAACTTCTCTCGTAATGCGACATGTCGATGTTGGAACTGTTACCTGCGAAGTGAGTTCGGTGGCTATACTAACAGTGGTTTGAAAATGGTGGCCAAAAATGCATCCAAAAGGGTCTATCGAGCTGATTCAGCTTGTACTGGCCTTGTGCGTCCCAAGGTTCAAGTACCTAACAATAATCGTTTACGTGCGAAAAGAACCGTCGATAACGTAAGCATTCTAGATAGAGTCAGTGATAGTACCGCCAAAATCGAAGTTGGGATGCCAGTTGCAGGTACACCAATAGTATAAAAAAGGGAAGTTTGGAAGAAGTGCGTGGGAGCGCGGCACCGGAGTTATTCATACTCGGCCATTCCGGCCGCCTGGCGTCCATATTGTCGGCCATGTTGGATGTCGGTGACCTTGACAGGGTGACCTTCGACCTTAAAAATCCCAAAATTAAAAAAAAAAGTTTAAGAAATAAAAAAAACTTAAAACATTATGAAAAAAATATAAAAAAATTAAAAAATTTATTTTAGAAATTAAAATTTTTATTTAGAAAACTAAAAAATTAACATTTCGAATGTTTATGTTTAGAGGGCACGGTGAACCAGAGTCAACCAGCCACCATGTTATGACGTCACCTGACCAACATATTTGGTCAAAATGACCTTGACCCTTTGCCCATTATCTTGAATGACCTTCCTTATACCGAAAATATCGCAAATTTCTCCAAAACGTTATAGAAAAGCTATATAAATCTAATAAAGATACATACAAAGGATTTACGATAATATAAGAATGTTTTTAAATAATTATGAATTTTTTTTTAATTATAAAAAATTAAAATTTGAATGTTTGAGCTTAGAGAGCATGGAGTTCCGGAGGTGACTAGCCACCACGTTATGTCCTCCCCAACCACCATATTGGATCCAGGTGACTTTGAACTTAACAGTTGACCTAGACCATGTTCCCTTTAACTTAAACCCAAAAAATCGCAAAATTCTCCAAAAATCTCAAAAAAATTAAAAACTCCCAACATTTTATTTAAAATGGTACAAATAATATATAAATAAGTTCATTTAAAAACACTTACATTTTCGGAGGTTCCGTTAGCACCATGTCCAGCAGACGAATGACACCCTCCAGACAATCACATTATATTAACATGCTCCTTCTACCCGTAACTATAGTTCATTCTGCCAAATGCACTCCACCAGCCAACTTTTTTTTGGGGGGTTTGTCATTTGTTTACATTTACATCGCCTAGGTAGAGCTAGTATATCAATTACAGCTTTACACCCCAGCCAGTGGTAATTTCACGATTTAGCATCTAGGCGAGCTGTCGGTATCTCACACCTATGCTCGGCAGACCATCTTGGATTACACTTTTGCTTAGCCACCTATCCTTCATGCTCAGTCTTTCCATGCCAACCATCCTGGATTTTAACCATGCTTTATTATTCGATATCAGTCATCTTAGATTTCATTACTACCACATAACATCATCACCTTGTTTCCCAATTATTTATGCTCTATCATTCTGTGTCATCCATCTGGGACTTCATGTGTCTAAGCCACCAGGTGGCCGCCATATTTGTTTATGTAGGTGGATTAGAGGCCAGATTAGATAGAGGCCGCACACATGTTTTACCGCTGATCAGATATATCTCTTAATGGAGCGAGCGCACACGAATGTATGTAAATACAGAAATTTGTTTGACAAAGGTAACTGTTTTTTATAATTTTTACTTTTGGGGGGTGTACCTATACGCTAGCGTCTCCTCATTGTACATACTTTTTTCCCTGCAAAACTTACTATATGTGCAATTTTTATGCGAGTAAAGAGTTTTATATACCAACAATGACGTTAGAAATATCGCCTAACGTGGAGTTACCACATAAGTAATTATTCCCGCTGTATAAATTTCCTAATGTGATTTTAAACTTGGGAGGATATGTTTTTAATGATGAGCGTCTATGAATGGGTTAGGGGGAATGCATGGGATCCTTAACTTTGCGTATCCCATACCGTGAGGGATAGTGAAGTGGTTTTAACTCTATTTTTGGGTTTTTAGAGCTATGATTACCTTATAGAAAGCAGCATAACGCATCCGTACACGAAATATGATTTTTCCAAAAACTTCATCCAATTTTTAAATAATTACGTTCGTACACGTAAATAATATATATTATGTTAGTGACAGCTAGAGTATCATTGAATATTTTGTCTTTAAATTATTAAATCTGATATACTTTATATTTTATTTTCTTTAAATTATAAAAAAAACCTGATGTACTAAATATTTTTTTCTTTCACCAACAGTGTTTTTTTAATTTACGTGAGCAGGGCATAATTAGAGAAAATTTTTTTTTAACACATTTATGTATGCACACATTACAATACTATTATTATTCTGAATAATACCTAAAATTTATTTTTTTACACGTGTTCCTTCTCTGAGTCTTGGAGAGCATTACTCACAAATATTTTTTTAAAATATACAATGGTTTCCTAACGGTTTTTTATGTACCACCTGTTATCGTAACTTCACAATCTTAGGGCTTTCGGCATTGCACGGGGCACCGCAATATCTTTCATTTATGCACTCGTGAAATATTGTGGCCTACTTCTCGACGAGCTGTCGAAACGGCGGGCAGCGGTAATGCTTGTGAAGGTCTACAAAGTTCGTTCCGATGGGGCACGCATTGCGCATCTCCTACTCTTGGCCACTTCCAAACACATACACAGGATAATAGGAAATTATGGCAAAGTCCAGCATTGCGGGAATTTCCTCGTATGAAATATTCCCCTCGTCTCACCTAAGTCAGTGCGTTTCGTACGTCAGTAGGCGGTACGTCTGTTGCATGGTGCAGTCGAGGTGCTGCCGTGGACACGGAGGTAAAAAATTGAAAACTTTTGTTTTATCGTCTTCGTCGCTGTACGAGATGGCAATCTGCTTGGTGGTGTACGAGTCCAACAAGCGAAAACGTTGGATGTTGCAAAACATTTCATATGATTTTTGTTATATGAAAACATTTTAGGTTCTCGTGCACACACCGAGTTTCAAAGATTTTGTACAAAGTCATTTAAAACTTCATTGAAGTCCATACACATCGGGCACCTGTATTCTGGGTTGGTTTCCTCTCCGGGTAGTCCTTGCCAGTATATTTCTTGGAGGGGAGCATCTTCCATGGGTACAGCTTGCAGGTAGATAACTTGCATGTGGACGTCGTCTTCTACGGGGAGAGCGTCTTGAACGGGGAAGCCGTCTTCAATGGGGAAGTCATCTTCCACGGGCACAGACGTCGTGAGAGCTGCTCGGCGGGCCTTGCACCAACCCCTACGATGCGGTTTGTCGGGAACTGAGGTGGTGCAACCCTCGAAATACTCCTTGCACGGGAGACAGTCGCGTATGTCTTCGTCCTGCTGCAGGTAGGCCGGCAAATACTAGAATACTGTCGAAATTTCGTACGGTCCCTAGACCAGGAGAAATTATTTTGGCAGGTACCGTAACTCACCCCGTTTGTCCTAGACACTAAGCGAGAGTACCTTTCCAAATGCCAAAATGGCCAAAATGGCCGAAAGGATTTTATGGTNTAAAGGATTTTATGACCGGTCGGACACCACTCATACATTTCTAAAAGCAAGAAAAATGACAGATTTCCCGAGGGGGCTCAGGGTGCATCTTATAAAGAGTTTTTAAGGGGAAAAAATAGTCCGTACTCGCGATTAAAGTAGGCCGCCGATTGGAAGGAACGAAGATTTTCGAAAACGCACGAGCAATTAGCAAGTTCAAGAGATAGTTACGTAACGTGGTTAGCTAATGTGATTCAGGGATGGTGGTAGAGGCCTGCTGACTGATTGGTAGAACGAATATGAATAATAGGTGAAAGGGGTGATCGGGAGAGCAATTATACAACGAGAAACAGGGGTAGAGTTAGAGCGAACGCCTCTAATTGGTCTAACAAAGGTTTCCGATAACGCATGAGAAATCAGCCTTTGAGAAATATTACCGGAGAAATTAAATATATTGTAAGGGGGTGGAGGGGAACCGACTAATTGGTCGAACGAAGATTTCCGAAAACACCTGAGTAATTAACCAATGAGAAAAATTGGCGGTGTAATGAAATATATCGGAANAATTGGTCGAACGAAGATTTCCGAAAACACCTGAGTAATTAACCAATGAGAAAAATTGGCGGTGTAATGAAATATATCGGAAAGGGGTGGGGCAATTGGCCAATATAAAACAAATGACAAACGAAAAAACCGAAATGGCGGTTGAACAAAGGTGAGACATACTCCAGTAATGTATAAACAAATGACACACGAAAAAACCAAGATGGCNGAAATGGCGGTTGAACAAAGGTGAGACATACTCCAGTAATGTATAAACAAATGACACACGAAAAAACCAAGATGGCGGACATTGACTGTAACGTCTACCAAAATGGTGTGTCTGCACCGACAAAAATGGCGGACGACTGCAACTACAAATATGGCAGACTGCACCTACTAAGATGGCGNGAAATGGCGGTTGAACAAAGGTGAGACATACTCCAGTAATGTATAAACAAATGACACACGAAAAAACCAAGATGGGGGACATTGACTGTAACGTCTACCAAGATGGTGTGTCTGCACCGACAAAAATGGCGGACGACTGCAACTACAAATATGGCAGACTGCACCTACTAAGATGGCGGAATGAGTATGGTTGGAAGGAGGTGTTGAGAACCTCCAAAAATTTAATTTTTTAAATAAATATTTTTAAAATTTTTAAATATTTTTATAATATAATATTTTATATATATTTTTTGGATTTTTTGGTGTCAAAGATCAACGTTCAAGGTCACATGGATCCAAAATAGTGGGCTGCTGATGCCTAGATCCTGCGCCAGAGGATGGCGGCCGGCCGGCACCTAGCTCCTACGCCAGACGCCAATGCCTCAGACTTCCCATAATCATACTACTTATGCGTTTTCATTTTTGTGTAAAAATACACCATCCCGAATTAAATGAGCTAATTGTGCATTTTTTTCCTTATTGTAACAAATATTCAAGGTGTAAATTTATCAGAAAAATACGCACAAGTGCAATTTTTCAATGACCATAGCTGAGTAAACGTGTAATAAAAAAGTGTTGAAGTAACCGAGTTACTTACATTGCCAGTATGAGTAATTTTATTAACAACGTGATTAAAGTTACGTTGACAAATGTGATTTTACAATTATCGTCCACGAGAAAGTGTAGGCTGAAAACATTTAATGGGAACATTATTTTAACATATGAGTATAGGCTGGCACAAACCTGTCTGTTCAATTTTTCACATGGATAATTCAATGCTATTTATACAAACATATGTATAAAATTTAATTGTGCAAATGATTATAATTTTTTTTTCATTTCCATATTGTTGGATTGCGTAAGTAAGTATAAAAAATGTACTAACACTAGTGACGAACTCATACACTGAAAAATTCACTATCGCTAAGTCTTGGCACAATGCATCAATGCGAATTTTCGTTAGGTTACATAAAAAAAATTAATAGTCTTACCTTACTTATTCATTCATAACGAACAAAATATTACGATTTTTTTTTCAATCGTTGTTAATCATCTTTATTCGACTGTTAGTTTTCTGTACGTCTAAGTTTGACGACGACGAATATATTAAGCAAGGGAACATTTTTGTAGCATTTTGAATATGAAATTACACATTTTCAGCTGTAAAATTTCTAGAATGAAAGATAAAATCCAAATAGAGATTTGGTATGCTTACATTTTCAATATACGCCTAAATATGTAAAAATTGCAAAAAAGTTGAAATTTTATTATTTCAATTAACAAAAAAATAAATAAGTATAAAATTAATATAGCCTACAATTATAGGGACAATTTCGATGTAACGTGCTTGGTAAATTTTCTAAATTTAAGCCTTGGCAATTTGAATACACAGCCAAAAAATAGTCTTTTCTTACTTATAACTGAGAGAGAGAAATTTATTCTAAAGATAAATCATCCAATGACTACAAGTGTTTTCTTATAACATGCGAAACTGGGAAAACCAGACACGAAATTAAAAGTAATAATGTTTCTCACAGTAGATGAAATTCGGAAACTGCCCGACAAAGAAAACGATGCGATGTTCATCGGTGTACAGCACGTGATCCCGTTGGTACAGCTTTTAGGACTCTGCCCGGTAAGCACTGTCTCCGAGTACGACTCTCCCGGGACAGGAAATTGAACCAACAATTTTGAAAACTTCTTGCTGATGCATGTTCTTACGTTGCCAAGTTAATTCTGTGCGTAGAAAACTGTAGTAGAAACTACAATTTTTTTTTTACATAATAAAGTAGTTTTTTTACTACTTGCAGAATTAGGCACACATGTATTGTGTTTGATTTCATTTCTTCAAAGAAACACACTCCAAAAGTATCTGTGTATTTTTACCATAATAACTCGTGAGATTCTATTATTGTGTAGCAGAATGGAGAATGGAGATTTTTCTTGATCTAATTGTCTTTTTCGGTTTTTTTTTGTATAAAATAACGCCTAAATTTTAGGTCTTAAAATATACCTACTTCGGAGGATACTCTCTGCAGCACACATATGTGTTAAACAATTTTTTACTCGCCAAGGCTGAAGCTAGTGAACCACCCGGCAGATATGTCTGGGATGTCCACAATAAGCCCTACGTCAGAATCTCACTACATGTCATCAAACCAGCATAGGTTTTTAAATGTAGTCAACGATACTAACAACAAATCGAACGCCTTAGCACGCAATAAATCAAACTAGTAATTGGCTTCTATTANAATGTAGTCAACGATACTAACAACAAATCGAACGCCTTAGCACGCAATAAATCAAACTAGTAATTGGCTTCTATTATAAAGGAAGGGTTAGATATGTGCCAAGTTCTAATTCTGCGAATTTATATTTATAATATTACAGGTAAAGTCAAAGTGTTTCGTGTAAAAATAATTAAAAAAATTCACGCACCGTAAAGTAACCTCCCCGGTTTTTATTAAAAACAGGTATGTAGTGATTAATCAGCACAACTACTTTAGCAAAAAAGTTATGTGTAATAACTGTAAGCCAAATTTCTAGAGACCTCACATCCGCAGCATATAATAAACGTAATAAGCAAAACTGGAGGAAATGTTTGGTGTTGGTGCACTTGAGTTACCTACATAACTGCAGAAAATTATATGGTTTGTGCAGAACAACCCTGGTGTCTCGGTGATTGTGTATACTTTAAATTCGAATTACATTGTTTGTGCAGAACAACCCAGGTATCAATTCTATAATGTAAAATTATATTCTGTAAAACTATGTTCAATATTGAAACAAAAAAATTGATTCCATTTAGACACGTTAAACATTATTGGGTGTCATTATTATTGCATATTAAATAAGAACAAAATTAAAAANATTGATTCCATTTAGACACGTTAAACATTATTGGGTGTCATTATTATTGCATATTAAATAAGAACAAAATTAAAAAATTTTAACATTTAGTAACAATATAATAAAAATTATATTCAAAATCTTTACTGGCGAGTTTGATTATTTTTCATACACTACTTTACGACATACAAATTTTTATATGTTCATTTATTATTTCCCCTTGACATTTGTAATATTGAAGTACTCAAAGTGNCTTGACATTTGTAATATTGAAGTACTCAAAGGGTTATTTGATTTTTTATTTGTCGATTGATATAGAAGCAGAGATGTCCTGGCATAATATAAAGAAAAATTTGGTGGAATTTTTTTCTTAGGTAGTTTGCATTGTGGTCAAAGTGAGACAAGCTTGACGTTTCGCTCTGATTTCTTCTCTCCAAACCCTGCCATCAATATATACGCGCTGGTCAAGTGCACCGTGGATGTGGGTTGTGCGGTATAGTGTATTCGCGGTTTCTTCACACTTTTTGAATGTAAACTTTGAGAAATCATACCATGTACGACGTGTTCCGTTGTTTCCTGTATGCGTCGTGTATCACAAGCGTTCTATACCTCTGTTAACATAAAACAATCTTACTTTACGTTAAATTGATGTTTTAACAATATTTGATTTATGATTAATATTTAAAATAAGTGAGAAACATTTGCGTTGATAGCTCCTAGTAAAAAAATTATTCTCAAACAATACATTATTACAACTGAGCGCGCACGAATTCGGTGCGTTATCCTTTGGTGTAGTTTTCTAGCCTTATTTAAGATTAGTTTGCACGAGGCAGTGGAAT
>NQII01011534.1:18923-31423 GCA_002778355.1 Clitarchus hookeri
AAGCCTTTGACTCGGAATTGTCTGGTCAAATATACCCCGAAGGTGCTCAACAGTTACCCTTCAAGCATATATCTGTTTCTGGTAGCCATATTTGTTTTATAGGCATAAGCTATGTCAAATAGAAAATGTGTATCTATTATTTGATTAAACAAATTTATTTAATTTATTTTGTTTTCAATTTGTACCGGAGTTGTACACATAGTATTCTGGAGCTATGCAACAGGCTTTCATTCTGTTATTTAATTTCTGATCTCTTCTCTTGGAGTCTAATTATTTCACGATGACAGAATCTACAAATTATTCACTGTCTCGACAGTTTTGTAGGCATAAATATGCTACTAAGATAAAAATTTATTTCAATGTTTGTATATGTAAGTAATCCAACTCCATAATATAAGTAGCGACCATCTGAATAAGTAAGTTAATATCAAGTACGGATTAGCATTTACCAACACTTTTATTGGCGTAGTTGTCTATGGTTTATGAACCAATAGTGCTGGGCCCATCAAACTTGAAACATACAAGACCAACTCGGGCGATACACAGTCTTATCTTTCGTGCTCTTCTGAGACATCAATACTTCAATCAATTTCAATCCTTCGCAATCCTCACCAATCCTCAGGAATTCTCCTCCACAAATGCCCACCATAATCCTCCTCGGCAATTCTCAGCAAACCAAACAAATCCTCCTAGGCAATAATTAGGAATCCTCACCAATCCTCAGCAATCATCCGAAATCCTCACAAATCCTCAGAAATACTCCTCTGCAATCCTATTCCACAATCCTCTTTAGCCATCCTCACCAATTTCCAGCAATCCTCACCAAACCTCCGCAATTCTCACCAATCTTCACCAATTCTACCCTGCAATTCTCTGCAATACTCCTCTGCATTTCTCACCAATACTCAGCAATCCTCCTCACCAATCCTAAGAAATCGCTCCATAATCTTCTGCAATCCTCACCGATCGTCACCAATCCTCTGCAACCTTCACCGATCGTCACCAATCCTCAGCAATCCTCTGTGATCATCCACAAACCTCCTTCGCAATACCCAGCAATGCTCAGAAATCCTCCTCTGCAATCCTCTGCAATCCTCACCAATACTCATAAATACTCAGCAATCCTCAGTAATCCTTCCCACCAATCCAAACCAATACTCAACAATATTCCCCCTCAATCCGCCTCCACAATCCTCCTCCGCAACACTTACAAATTCTCACCAATCCTTCGAAAAATCCCAATCCCTTCGATTTGTCGTCTGTCCCCACCCAAATGGATACAAATTACCTTCATTTGCCAACTGTCTCCAAAATTTTACATGTTGACTGTATTAATGTTTTGTATACAGTCACTGGCTGTGCAATTATATTTCAAGTTTTCGTTAATATTCCATATGCAGATCTTTACTTTACTAAACGGGTGTCCATGTAACCACTTTAAATTTACGAGGGATAAAAAAAACAGCACAATAATATTAAGAAAAAATTATTTTATCTTAAAAATGTAATTATTATTTCACACACTACAATATCAGAGTAAAGTAGTTCATCACATAATGTGAAATAATCCCTATGACATTCAGTTCACTAATGATTGAAGATATCTCGTTTATGTGCAATAAATAACCACATTGCTGCAAAGCGATCAAACCTCTGAGTCTATCAAAAAGTTCATTCGGGTCTTTGGGAAATATGTAGTCGGTGGTCTTGTCGTCTTCTAACTTCTTCCATTAATGAGTGGCAGCCGACTTGTTGGAGAGACGCATGAGAACGTTTGGAAAATCGTCATGGTCTTCACTACCATCACTGTTTTCATATTCATTTTTATTAATTCTGTCTTCGTTGTCATCTTCACTGCCTATTTTTTATTCTAATCAAGTTTACTTTTATTTGTAGCAGGAGTTACATGGTCGTCATCAGTATTTAGGGCTGGTGGTCGTTTATCTTGATGTTCGTCGATTTCATGTGAAGGTCTTACAACTGTATATGTCGCACGAACCTACTCGACTGCATGTCGTAGGTCACTCATTCCATCATTAACTCTCTCGTCATAATCGTGCTTGGAATCAGTACCTATCTATACAGCGAGGGGTATTGGTTGCAACACTTGCAGGCTCCCAGTAGACAAACCCTTGCAGATTTTGGTGCATTCTTTGTATGTATCGCCTTGCATAAACTGCACGAGACCAATGTCGTAATGCTTCATCGCATGGAAAAGTCTCATCGCATAGGTAGTTTTCTCAAGGCGATGAGCATTCTGACCGAAGGTGAAAACTCTGTCGCAGAATCGGCACTGACGGCAATTAATTGGCGATGGTGCAGGTTGCGACTCCATGATCGTTGAGGTCAAAGGCAGGACTACGTATTCGCAATTCCCCTACACTGTATAGGGAGAGAATGCTTCCAAATCGATGTCAACTTCTCACTTCCTGAACATAAACTAAGATATCAGCGTGCATCACGGCTCTTATAAGACAATCTCCCATCACTAGGAAAGACAGTAATATTTTTTTCTACGTCCACGAGAAAATTAATAATTTTTACGATTTCAGGCTTTGAAATCAGGTCCCTATATCGTACCTAACAGTTAGAAAACTTTTTATCAGTTGCGCATGAATACTATACAGTGAAAATTTAATATACGAACATCGCTGAAAGGCTTTCAAAACTCATGCCATAATAGAATTGCGAACCTCTTAACGTACTCTGATTACTATATCTGGTGTCTAAAACTTACGTGTCACCTTTATTCTTCATTCCTAAAGCATACTCCGAAACACTGGGAAAAATTTCCAGATTTTTTCCAAGTCCGAAGGTGAATTAATATTTTTTTATAGTTGTGGGTCTCGAACTCAGGTCCCTACAACACACCTCATCTTTGCAGCTTGTGTTATGTAGCATTTTCGTGTCACAAACGTGAGCACCCATAGGTACTCTCATTACGACACAAGAATTGCACATACATGATAGTTGGGATCTAGATTCCTGTGTAGCCTAGGGTTTAATAATACAAGCAGAAATTATGGGCGTGTTCCTGTTTTGCTTATTAAAAGAACGGTATAAAAGGGAAAGTGCACTCGTGGTGAAGCTGAAGTTTTAACAAACACAACATAATTTTCGTAGCATTAAATTATTATCTATGGGTGATAATTAAGCAAAATAATAAGGTCTATTTCTGTATAAAAACTGTTATTTTGAACTATTTTCCCACAAAAACATATATATATGTATGAGTATAAATAAAAAATAGAACAATATTTTTTTTTATTGAGAAATAAGTATTAACATTTTTTATTATTTTAAAACTTTTTTTTAGTAAATTATTTGTGAACAAGCAATATTCTCCCTTTTTTTTCTTTTAATTTATTATATTATATGACCATGACTATATCGTCGTGTACCTGTGACCGTTTCATTTGAAATATATAAAACTGCACATTTTCCTTTACCTCTTTTTTTTAATTAAGTAGAAACAAAAATAATAAATTTGAAGTTGAACAGTCCAAACAATGATATTTAGTAATTAAAAAACAGACGTCGCATTGGAAGACAGAAAGTTCGGAGCACACATGCAGCAGGTAAAAATAATTTAGAGGTTACTTGTTAATCGAACTTGAATTTCAGACTTTACTGTGGTGCCGACCGAAAGAAATGGAATCATGGTCCAAAACGATCATGCCATGATTTGGTGTCCGGCTCACATCACAAGAAGGATGCAAAGAGTTGACCACAAGGTTAACCCACATCAGACGAACCGGGAACCGCTGTATAAAAAAGAATAAAAATGTTTAAAAAGGATTGTAAACACAACATAATACGATCACGTCGTAAAAGGAAATATCCGCAAACAAACTTACCCAAAACGGTGGATAAAAACACTATTTCATCTAAAGGATGATGAAAGATTCCACAAGTAAATAATGTAAGCTAACTGCATGATGTATGACAAGAAGGCGAAGAAGGAAGTAACCTTAGCGAAAACCTATATATACTAAGATATGCTCCGAAGTTCATGGTCTCGAGCGACTAATCGATACCTAAATCGAAAGTCAAGAAAGGAATATAAAATTTCGCAAATAACGTTTTTCATTTCACAACTGGCACCCACTCCCCCCTCATCCTGAAACCAAGAGACACATCTGCAAAGGTGTGGACATAGCAAACTATACAAAATGCTAAAGAAATTCACCAAAAAAATACACATAAAACACAAAACCATAACAAACTTACATTACGAGGAGGAGGTACCGCTAAAAACAACTGGCAAAGGAATTGCAACAGACGTTCTTGGCTAGAGGGTTGAATGGATGTAGAGGATTGCATAAGTGCACAAAATTTGGATTTCAACCAAAAGATGATAGCAAACGCGATGCAAAACACCGCAAGAGAAGATAGACAAAATAAATTATATTCATGTGTTCAGGAGAAGGGGAAGGATGAAGATGGAGAAGTTGCATAACGTCATGGTCATTAGTGCCATGGGGCTGGGAAGCCAGAAAGTTCCTTAATGAGGGAATCATTTGGAGAAAAATGAGGCAGTTTTGGAAGTTGCAAGGATGTGATATTGGAAATAATTTTATGAAAGTATAGTACTGATTAAAATGAATGGCAAAGTTGACTTGGCCAAAATTTTTAAAATATGGGCTGACAATGTTGCAATGTGAATCATTGCTGATAAAACCACTTTCAGAAAATGACAGTGCGAAGGGCGGTTATGATTCTAAGGTAGTTGGTTATACATAAAAGTGTTATATAAATGGGAAATTTTGTCGCAAACAGCGAGAGAGATTGAGAATTTGCGCAAAAACTCAAGGCGAGGTTTACCAGAGAATAAATTAAATTCTTAACAATTAATACATGCATAAAAAAATGGAAAGCCAGAAGGACAAATAGTTATACCATAAATTTTACATTGACACGAAAATTTAGCTGGGATGGTAGCAATAAACTTTCTGTGTAAGCTTACAATAAGAAAGTCTGAAACTTTGAAATGTTGGGAAATAACACAGGAAAAGCAAAAACACAAGAACTCTGAAAACTATCTTTATTTGCCAAAGGAACATTCACCACAGCATTTAGTGAAGGAATATAAATAATTGCCTGTACTCTACTAAAGCCATAGTAAGCAAAAATATTTTCAAAAATGAATGGAGCCCATCATGTACAAAGGAAGTCTTATTAAAAATTTTAATTAAGTTCAGAATGTCAATGAAAGCGTTAGAATTCAAAATTGTAGAGCTTATCTTGCCATGGACACTAGCCTCGATAGCATACTTTAAATAGAACAATTCTAGCCTGGAGCTAGATAGAGCTTCACTGACCCTCAACAGTATAGTACTAAGGTCTACTTTTAAACCAAGTATTAGAATCCTATCCCACAGTTCATGAGTAGTTCGATCCCACACTGAATACAAATTGTTAACATTATTTAGATAGTGAGTAGCTAATTTCTGGATTCCTTTCGTAGTATTAAAGATACGGACTTCAAGATCCTTGATCAATATAATATGGTTTGCAACATTTATTTAAATCTTGTCTTGATTATCCATAATATAATTAAGTCTCTTTTCTAAGCTTATAAGATCATCATTATCAAAGGTTCCAAAAACTTTTTTGAGAATCTATCCTCCAATATCTAACATTCCTCTTTTAGTACGCGACTTAGGCAGGAGAGAGGTAAGCGAACGCACTTTTGCCTTAAAGGTACTAAGGTTATTCTCCAATTGTAACAGCGCAAAATAGAAGTTCTGGTGAAATGAACTGTTGTCCTTTTCAAGATTTTGTGCACACTAAGAACTGTATTCAACATTACATCTTATTCGACACATTTCTCTTGCAATTCCCTAAGTTATAAATTCAACACAATAGAACATAAATTATTGGAGAAAGTAAGGTCTTTGTATTATTCAAAAATGACTCCAGTGTTCAGTGTTAAAATTATTTAACATGACCGACGAAACACAAAAGTAGCTGTCAACAGCCAGGAGGATGCTCAAGGCAAACATGTTGGTCCAACCATCAGAAAAAAAAAATTAGAATGTTACCCCGTAAATACTAAGATGGCACAAAGAAAACAGACTGCAAGGTGAAGACAGAAACCTAACAGCAATTTAAAACAAATTACCATTACATTAACCATACGAAATTGTAAAACAATATAAACTACTAAATATACACATAATTATTAGATGATCTATAGATCAAGACCCAATTACACAAGAGTATGTCACATCTACCAAATATTAATCAGGAAACTAACTACTTCTAATACCCAAACAAATACAAAATACCCAAATTGTTGACAAAATTAATTGGACATTGAATACAAAAATTTCAATAATACACACACATATATATATATATATATCAACAAAACAATCTGAATTCAGAACACAGGACATTATTTGCTACAAAGATCAATGGATTTAACCTAGAAACAGCTTAACTTAGTACTTTACTTAGTATATCAGCCTAACTTAGTTTGGTATCTCACTTAGTTTAGTACCGGGTTTTTTTTCGAAATGTGAGCTCAAAAAATTACAGGGATCCCAAAATGACTTGGCTTTGTGGGTGATCAGTCCACGAACAAGTCTAAGTCAGGATCTAACAAGTAACAAATGTTACTGGATTACTTTGAGGGAGATACAAATTGTGTGGTTGTACAACCAAAATAAACAAGTGCGCAGTCAGGTTCTGCAGCTCCGAAACAGCACAACAAGAAAGTTACTTTGTAGCACGAGGTATTTCAAATGGGAGACATGAGCTCTTTGTAATAAATGCTCTTGCACTGGGATCAGCCAAAGCGGCAGTGAACGACGTCAAAAAACGCTGGATTTTATACGGGCCCGACCAACAGTAAGAAATTGTTGCCATTTTCTTATCAACTGCCCTGCTGACACGGTGGGGTTTGCACAGAGCAAAGTCACCTACACGAAAAAGATTATCATAGAGACTTTTATTGAATTTGGCACGACCCTTGAAATGAGCGCGCTTTAAATTCTTGAGGGCAGATGACCAACCATCACGAACATCCTTTGGATCGTTCGGCAACAAATCATTTAGATTCCACAAATTTGACAAAGAGTTATTTAGGGCAAAGGTAAACATAAGATTTAATGGGCTACATTTGTGTGATTAATGTATGGCATGTATGAATGCCATTTGAAACCATGAGAGATTTTTATACCAATTTTTTGTCTAGTCCGTCACATTGAAAGCAATGAGTGCTGAACGCAGGTTTCGATTGAAACGCTATGCATGCGAAGGAGGAGGATTGTATGGGGATAAAGTTATGTGGCTTATGTCGTGAGAAAACACATTTTCTTAAAAAGATGAAAGGTAAACTGTGTACTGTTATCAGAGACACCGGAGTTCCTGGAGGACAGTTGATAGTGCACAGCACGAGAGAATGGTTGGTAAAGGCAGCAGGAATGACATCATAAGTACGAATTGATTGTCTGTTGTTTCTGGATATGTAAAATAGCCTCGTACTTGTTGAATGCTCATGAAATGTGTAGTGGGGCCTTGGTATGTTGAGAATGTCTACCACAACTTCCACCTGGATCGCAGTTATGAGTTCTTACAGGGCCGTCTTCGTCAGATCCAGGCCACCACGATGGTCTTGTGGGTTTAAAACACATTTGAGATCATCACTGTGTATAATGTTAGTCCTGTCGCCTTCTAGAAAATATAATATCTTAGTTATGAAAAATTCTGTTCTTGTTGTTTAGTTCTGTGTACCAGACGGAGCATAAACATTTACACAGAGGGCTAGTTGAACAGTTGCAGTGTCTGGTGGCGTGGACGGTTTGAGTAATGTCTCAGAGGTTATGCGGCCTGACGGGTATGTCCGAATGTCAGTCAACTGGTATCCATTCCAGGTAATGATTCACGTTTCTCGACTACGTGTTCCTACATTCGTGTACACGTTACAGTTGTTAAAATATGGAATCTGGGGTTGGGTAACTCCTTGCAAAAATAAAAAGTATTCTGCATGGGCGTAGGCCAAGTTATACAGCATAAAATTTGTACTCTGCTTCAATTGCACAAATGCTGACTGTTGCTATCGTGATCATAAACTCTAAGGCGAGCATAAACTGCGATGCAAATCATTAGTACTCTGTTGTGGGCGTGCCATGCAACGCCGTTTTACATTGTTCAATTACTTGTCGGGCAATCGCCAGTGAATGTCCACATTGCGATTGTGTGCTTAAGAAACGACTGCATCTCGTCGTGGGCTTCGGCTTTTATGGCAGGGCTTCTTTTCCTTACGCTCGTGGTCAAGAGGTTTTGCGTTTTCTCCTTTTGCACAGAACTTTGTGTGTCGAGATGTTTGGGTGGGGTGACCCCAGTCATACTATCATCCTTTAGCATTTCATCTGCATCAATTTGATGTCGTGGGTGTGCCAAAATATGGCCCATCCCAGTCGGGACATTTCCCACTAGGGAGGTTTGCGAAACAACTTATGTGTCTGGTGATGTGTGTTTCTGAAGCGATACTAACGTCTCCGAACCATCCACTGCATCGTCATGCATTGGGGTCTGAACCGGTGATTTGCTCACAGATCTGTTGCTTCCCGCGCTGGAGTGCGAGTGTCAGTTGTGTCCGTCTTGCCGGCAGTTGTCACGGTGTGTTGACCGGCCACGAGTGTTTAATTCCCACAAAAACATATATATATGTATGAGTATAAATAAAAAATAGAACAATATTTTTTTTTATTGAGAAATAAGCATTAACATTTTTCATTATTTTAAAACTTTTTTTTAGTAAATTATTTGTGAACAAGCTATATTCTCCCTTTTTTTTTCTTTTAATTTATTATATTATATGACCATGACTATATCGTCGTGTACCTGTGATCGTTTCATTTGAAATATATAAAACTGCACATTTTCCTTTACCTCTTTTTTTTTAATTAAGTAGAAACAAAAATAATAAATTTGAAGTTGAACAGTCCAAACAATGATATTTAGTAATTAAAAAACAGACGTCGCATTAGAAGACAGAAAGTTCGGAGCACACATGCAGCAGGTAAAAATAATTTAGAGGTTACTTGTTAATCGAACTTGAATTTCAGACTTTACTGTGGTGCCGACCGAAAGAAATGGAATCATGGTCCAAAACGATCATGCCATGATTTGGTGTCCGGCTCACATCACAAGAAGGATGCAAAGAGTTGACCACAAGGTTAACCCACATCAGACGAACCGGGAACCGCTGTATAAAAAAGAATAAAAATGTTTAAAAAGGATTGTAAACACAACATAATACGATCACGTCGTAAAAGGAAATATCCGCAAACAAACTTACCCAAAACGGTGGATAAAAACACTATTTCATCTCAAGGATGATGAAAGATTCCACAAGTAAATAATGTAAGCTAACTGCATGATGTATGACAAGAAGGCGAAGAAGGAAGTAACCTTAGCGAAAACCTATATATACTAAGATATGCTCCGAACTTCATGGTCTCGAGCGACTAATCGATACCTAAATCGAAAGTCAAGAAAGGAATATAAAATTTCGCAAATAACGTTTTTCATTTCACAACTGGCACCCACTCCCCCCTCATCCTGAANTCCGCTGAAACCAAGAGACACATCCGCAAAGGTGTGGACATAGCAAACTATACAAAATGCTAAAGAAATTCACCAAAAAAATACACATAAAACACAAAACCACAACAAACTTACATTACGAGGAGGAGGTACCGCTAAAAACAACTGGCAAAGGAATTACAACAGACGTTCTTGGCTAGAGGGTTGAGTTGATGTAGAGGATTGCATAAGTGCACAAAATTTGGATTTCAACCAAAAGATGATAGCAAACGCGATGCAAAACACCGCAAGAGAAGATAGACAAAATAAATTATATTCATGTGTTCAGGAGAAGGGGAAGGATGAAGATGGAGAAGTTGCATAACGTCATGGTCATTAGTGCCATGGGGCTGGGAAGCCAGAAAGTTCCTTAATGAGGGAATCATTTGGAGAAAAATGAGGCAGTTTTGGAAGTTGCAAGGATGTGATATTGGAAATAATTTTATGAAAGTATAGTACTGATTAAAATGAATGGCAAAGTTGACTTGGCCAAAATTTTTAAAATATGGGCTGACAATGTTGCAATGTGAATCATTGCTGATAAAACCACTTTCAGAAAATGACAGTGCGAAGGGCGGTTATGATTCTAAGGTAGTTGGTTATACATAAAAATGTTATATCAATGGGAAATTTTGTCGCAAACAGCGAGAGAGATTGAGAATTTGCGCAAAAACTCAAGGCGAGGTTTACCAGAGAATAAATTAAATTCTTAACAATTAATACATGCATAAAAAAATGGAAAGCCAGAAGGACAAATAGTTATACCATAAATTTTACATTGACACGAAAATTTAGCTGGGATGGTAGCAATAAACTTTCTGTGTAAGCTTACAATAAGAAAGTCTGAAACTTTGAAATGTTGGGAAATAACACAGGAAAAGCAGAAATACAAGAACTCTGAAAACTATCTTTNAAAACACAAGAACTCTGAAAACTATCTTTATTTGTCAAAGGAACATTCCCCACAGCATTTAGTGAAGGAATATAAATAATTGCCTGTACTCTACTAAAGCCATAGTAAGCAAAAATATTTTCAAAAATGAATGGAGCCCATCATGTACAAAGGAAGTCTTATTAAAAATTTTAATTAAGTTCAGAATGTCAATGAAAGCGTTAGAATTCAAAATTGTAGAGCTTATCTTGCCATGGACACTAGCCTCGATAGCATACTTTAAATAGAACAATTCTAGCCTGGAGCTAGATAGAGCTTCACTGACCCTCAACAGTATAGTACTAAGGTCTACTTTTAAACCAAGTATTAGAATCCTATCCCACAGTTCATGAGTAGTTCGATCCCACACTGAATACAAATTGTTAACATTGTTTAAATAGTGAGTAGCTAATTTCTGGATTCCTTTCGTAGTATTAAAGATACGGACTTCAAGATCCTTGATCAATATAATATGGTTTGCAACATTTATTTAAATCTTGTCTTGATTATCCATAATATAATTAAGTCTCTTTTCTAAGCTTATAAGATCATCATTATCAAAGGTTCCAAAAACTTTTTTGAGAATCTATCCTCCAATATCTAACATTCCTCTTTTAGTACGCGACTTAGGCAGGAGAGAGGTAAGCGAACGCACTTTTGCCTTAAAGGTACTAAGGTTATTCTCCAATTGTAACAGCGCAAAATAGAAGTTCTGGTGAAATGAACTGTTGTCCTTTTCAAGATTTTGTGCACACTAAGAACTGTATTCAACATTACATCTTATTCGACACATTTCTCTTGCAATTCCCTAAGTTATAAATTCAACACAATAGAACATAAATTATTGGAGAAAGTAAGGTCTTTGTATTATTCAAAAATGACTCCAGTGTTCAGTGTTAAAATTATTTAACATGACCGACGAAACACAAAAGTAGCTGTCAACAGCCAGGAGGATGCTCAAGGCAAACATGTTGGTCCAACCATCAGAAAAAAAAAATTAGAATGTTACCCCGTAAATACTAACATGGCACAAAGAAAACAGACTGCAAGGTGAAGACAGAAACCTAACAGCAATTTAAAACAAATTACCATTACATTAACCATACGAAATTGTAAAACAATATAAACTACTAAATATACACATAATTATTAGATGATCTATAGATCAAGACCCAATTACACAAGAGTATGTCACATCTACCAAATATTAATCAGGAAACTAACTACTTCTAATACCCAAACAAATACAAAATACCCAAATTGTTGACAAAATTAATTGGACATTGAATACAAAAATTTCAATAATACACACACATATATATATATATATATCAACAAAACAATCTGAATTCAGAACACAGGACATTATTTGCTACAAAGATCAATGGATTTAACCTAGAAACAGCTTAACTTAGTACTTTACTTAGTATATCAGCCTAACTTAGTTTGGTATCTCACTTAGTTTAGTACCGGGTTTTTTTTCGAAATGTGAGCTCAAAAAATTACAGGGATTCCAAAATGACTTGGCTTTGTGGGTGATCAGTCCACGAACAAGTCTAAGTCAGGATCTAACAAGTAACAAATGTTACTGGATTACTTTGAGGGAGAAACAAATTGTGTGGTTGTACAACCAAAATAAACAAGTGCGCAGTCAGGTTCTGCAGCTCCGAAACACCACAACAAGAAATTTACTTTGTAGCACGAGGTATTTCAAATGGGAGACATGAGCTCTTTGTAATAAATGCTCTTGCACTGGGATCAGCCNAACTGGGATCAGCCAAAGCGGCAGTGAACGACGTCAAAAAACGCTGGATTTTATACGGGCCCGACCAACAGTAAGAAATTGTTGCCATTTTCTTATCAACTGCCCTGCTGACACGGTGGGGTTTGCACAGAACAAAGTCACCTACACGAAAAAGATTATCATAGAGACTTTTATTGAATTTGGCACGACCCTTGAAATGAGCGCGCT
>NQII01011535.1:10732-27182 GCA_002778355.1 Clitarchus hookeri
CTCTTGTGTCGTTTTTCTAAACCTAACCGTTTCCGAGAAATTCGTGCATAAAGTCCACAACCACCAAATACCTTGCTCGGATACGAATTAAATTGATCATGTAGATATACGTTAAAGTGGTTGTAGACCTTTGCCCGTTTACACATTATCCAGAAATCCATGGTTCGACTGAACATACTGTTTGTTAAATGTGTAAATGTCGTCTTTCTGCTGCAACTTAAAGGGGACATTGGGACGCATTTAAGATAATATGTCGTATATGTATTTCCAAATTATTTTTCGTGGTCAATATATTTTATTCCTATAAAGTAGAAAATCCTATTAAAAACAAACGTTTAACAAACTCGTTTGTCACTGGTGACCGTGTGATTATTGCAGTGCTGTTGGCGATATGGATAAGTCAATGTTGGGGGCATGAGCACAAGATGAATATCAGCCTACTTCATCTTCAGTCCGTGGTTTAAATAAGACGGAAGACAGTAAACTACTTTTTCCCACGTGTACCACCAACGTACTCTTAAAGTATGTACACCAACCATTGTTTGCGTCAAAAAAAACATTTTAAGTGAGGACATTTTTTTCCGCCCACCTGGCGTCACAAGAGTTAAATCAACCATGAACCCTCTGTAATAACGCATAAGAATAGAGGAAACGTTATGGCTCTTTTTTTTTACCTTCGCGATTTATTCCGTGCAGGAGTGACATGACGTTATAGGTGTATAAAACGAATATATGATAATGTGCGCATGCCAGTTGTGCACTAAATAAAAGTTGTGAGCCAAAGTTGAAATACTTTCTTCCCTTCAAGTCCCCCCCTCACTAAACTGTAAAAACTATGTAGATTTCACTACGGGATTTTACACAAATATGTGTGTTGAAATGTTTGTACACTTCTACCTGTCCACGTTTAATCGAACTAGGATATACAAAAGCGGCTCAAAAATATTTTCTTATAGAAAAGTACGGCTCTGTTAGAAAACCGTAAGCACACAAACATTCACGTCACAGTTTGATCATGTTATTTTGGCAGTTCTGATGGCAAATCGTAAGCCAGTGTTTGAGACATCCGCAGAAGACGAAAATCAATCAACCTCATGTTTAGTGTATGGATGCGGGAACTATGTACGCTGGTATAGTCCCTTCATGGTTACTTCCGACTTTCCTGACGCCCTGCTATAGTTATACTCTAAAGATATTACTTCTCATCATGCAAAACAAGCTTATACCAAAGTGACATTGCATTCGTGCTCAATCAGTCTAATAATATTTTCTGCACGAAAACTATTTCTTACCAGGAAATACCAAAACGCCTATTTTCCCTCTGTTTTTCTCCATCGTAATTATAAATGAAATAGTATAATTTATAAATTAAGTATAAGTACAATATCGAGCTAACCAAACTAAGATACTTCCATGTTAACAGACGTGTAAAAGGCTCGTGATACACAACATATTTAGGAAACAACCAAACACAAGAGCATACATTGTAAAATTTTCCAAAGGTATTACTCAAAAGTATGAAGTTACCGCGAATATACTATAGAAGAGTTAAAACTTGCATTTATGGATATCATCGTATAGGTATCATGTATGGCTGAGGCGCGCGATTGTGTGGAGAGGAGGTCAGATCGATAACGATTCGAGACCCACTCACGGCATCACGAGGACCGAGTCGAAGTGCCACTCTGATTGGAGATGCCGTCGTCACGAGCCTTCCTCTGCGCAATTGTGAGACGTGAAACTCTGCAGCGTGTGTCGGCAGTCCATAGACTAAATATGAGATAGACTAAATATGAGATGGACAGCGTATTCGTCTTCTGCGCATGTAACCAACATTGACCTACCACAGTCATACACAACTTTCAAACTCACATGGTCAACAGTGATTAAAGTGTTTCTTTATATCTTAATTTTTAAATGACAGGCGCTATTATATGAATAAAATACTTTTACCAATTTCAATTTAATCAAACAACATTAAAAATTAGTTAGAGGACTTTATACAAACATCTCAAAGCATTTGTTTACAAATCAGTTTTCCAACCTAAAATCCAAACCACGTCGTTTTCGCTAGACGTGTTGGCAGAAAACCAGTTCAATGTTGGGACACGGAGATTGGTTGTGCGCAGCCAGCGAGATCGGTCTACCTCATCTTTAGTCTATGCGTCAGTCACGTCTTCCATTTGAAACCAGGAGGGATAAAAGCACTGCTACTATTCACAACGACATCTGCTGTGCCAGCACAACTATCAATCAAGGTTCTCAAATGCCCCTGCCTAAGAATTTGTCTGAGCAACTTTTTTTCCGTTACGGAATGTGCTCCAACGTTGAACTGCAGTTAGAAGTAGGGTCGAAGCAACCTATTGTATAGGGACTGTTGTTAAACATTTGGCGTTAACATGGATGCCATGTCTTTGTCCATTTATTCACACGTGGATTCAGCAACCGCCAAGGACGATATGACATTACGTTTATGGTTTATTTATGACTAGTGAACCATCCCGGCTTCACCCGGTAACAATTTAGTTTTTACAGCGATACTTTAAAAGACAAAAATGGTTACTGTGGGTCATCCTTAAAATATAAACATGTGCTATTGCGGACTTTTCTGTAGACATTTTTGAGAGTTACAATTCTGTAGCACATTAATTTGATGTATCTCTGATGGTTTAGTCAGCGCAAGCCATGTAAGCGCCCTAAAAGCTGTTTTTTTTACGACATTATTACAAACGGTTCGACATTTCTCTACTATCCTTACATTAAATATAAATTTATTATATACCAAAACCTTTCTCAAGAAATTCTCTAAATGATGTTGAAATTCGCATCAAAATTTATCAAGTAGTTTAGAAGTACTAAGCTAATACACAGCCAGACGCGGATAAGCGAATTTGTTTTCTCCTATTTAGAGATACGGAAATGTGAGTGAACGAACGATGGTCGAAACTCGCTGTCCGCAAACTAACTATTTCAACTTTTAAACAATTCTCACTGACCGCAAACTATATGTCCTGAATCTTAAACTACCCTTATAATTAATAGGTTTAGTAAAAACATTGAGTATACGTGTGTTTTACTTTTAAATATAATGAAGGATTTCCCGAACAGTAGTTTTGATGACAAGGCTGGAATTATAGGCTTATTCAAAGTTAGGGTGGGCATTAATTATTCGTAGTTTTATAAATTATTGATCCATTTGTCTCTAAGGTATGTGTTTATTTCATCTGATTCGGAAGACAAAACAGCAAACACATCACCAAACCAACGTATCACAGCGTCTGCAATTTCTAGCAGTTTCAGTCGCTGTTTTCGAGAGCGGTTACCTTAATGCGTGACATTTGCTGGCTCTTTTACGCCCAATGTCCACCTTTGACGTCAACACTGCCCCTCATTTTCTACACACACCGAAACCCGTTCTCAGCGAATTCGACTCGGTAAATTATCTTTTACAGCAAGAGTTAATAACTTTACGGGCACGGACCACTGTCGTAATGGAAATCGGAGCCAGCTGTCAATTTTTTACCTTTTTAATATTTCATCGTTCCATCGCGTTTAATACCGTGCCATTTATAAAATATTGACTAAACAGATGCGATTTTCTACTTAGCAGGGGCCGCGGTGGACTAGTGGTTAGACTGCTCACCTCCCACCAAGGCGAACCGAGTTCGATTCCCGGCGAGATCGCCTCCGGATTTTCGCATTTGGGAATCTTACCGGACAATGCCGTTGATCAGCGGATTTTCTCGGATATCTCCCGTTTTCCCCGCCCCCTCACTCCGGTGCTGCACCATACTCCATACCCTCATCGGCTCTCAAGACCTCGATGTTGAAAGCCGCCCAAATCTCTTCACTCACGTCACTCATCTACTTAGCAGCTTTTTTACAACCACCAAAATATAAATATTGTTTCCAAACCTGTAACAAGAGGGTTTTCAACTGGTAATCACACCCGTAAAACGTCGTTTACCATCGAACAGGCCGTAGTGCGCAGTTGGTGAGGTATTTCCCCGCCGGAGAGAATATCTGCAGGAGCGCCGCGAGAGGTCAAAGCACTTCGTCAAGAAATTAGCAACAGCGAAAAAAAAAAACTGGTCCCCGCGGCGTGTGGGCGGGACCGTTAAAAAAACAAGCGGCAGGTGCTATTGGGCAGAGCCTCGTAGAGGGGAAGGGTGGAGAAGAGGGACTCGAGCCCAGGTGTCGAACCCCGGACAGCGGTGGCGAGGTGCCCCGCCCCTTTACCCCTGGAGAGGGGGTCGTCTCGTTCCAAGGCCAGTCTAGTTTACCGCTACGGAGGCAGGCACTGCCCTTGGCTGCTGCGGCAGACAGACCGGTCCGGGGCGCGCTGCATTCCTCCTGCTCTCTCGTCGTGGTCTGCCGTGGTCAGCCGCTCGTGGTCCCTGCTGCGACCTACTGTGCTGCAGCTCTTCCGCACCGGGCCGATGCGTTCTTCTTCTGGTCTGCTCTAGTGTGCAGTGACCGTCACCCGTCCGCATGCTGCAAGAGGTTGTACATGCATATAAATATAGGCTATTCACGGTAAAGTGAGCACTTTTAAAAGCCCTTTCATTTGGAATAATAGTCAATAAATATATGTTACTTTCCCCTTAGAAGTTAACTTTCGAGTCCGGTGAAATATATACACTGCGTTTATAACTTACATGGCAATATTTATTTTAAAAGGGGTGTGACGATAAAAAATGGATAATAGGAAAAAGTAACTAGGGCCTCAAAGTGCTCACTTTACTGTGAACAACTTATAGTTAAAGGCTGTTCACGGTAATGTGTTCACCATATGTGAAATTGACATTGTCATGGCCATGGACACTTTATTCATGCGTCGGTCAAGTTAAACTGAAATTGTTAAGAAAGTCAGCATTTTACCGAATCGCCTATTCTTACGCTTACTTGTATTCAAAAATCAGAAAGCAAAAGAAATCATTTCAGTGTTCACAAATGTTTAATATTTGAAAATTAATGTTTATACATGTAACTAATATCCCTCCGTCGTTACCAACTTAACTAGGCGCACGCCAGCCAATGTGCACGTTAAAATATATCCAGATAGGAGAGTGACATTTGTTATAGCTTGATTTCAAAAGTGCTCAGTTAACGGTGAACAGCCTATACACCTACATACCTGAACGAGTATTTTGTGATATAGGCTGTTCACTGGTAATTGAGCACTTTTGAAATCAGCCTTTAAAAAATGTCACTGCCATTACTCGAATATATTTTAACAGACTTTTTGACTGGCATGCATCCAGTAGTAAAGTCAGAAAATAAAATGGGAAAGTAGTTCCATGTCTTGACACTGAATTAAGTATTATGTAAAACTTTGTGAAAACTTAAATTATTTATTCTGCTTTTTTTAGTGCTTGTAAGTGTGAGAATGAGTAAATTTCTAAAATATTTCCTTTTCTAGTAATTTCGTAGCTTCACTTGAGTGACGCATAAATAAATTGATCAAGTCCATGATAATCGTTTTACATACGGTGGAATAATACACATTGTGGATAAAATTTTTATCTTAATTGGGGCTTTCAAAAGTGCTCAGTTAGCTTGCACAGTCTATAGTCGATTTCATTACAAAATTAAAGATTCTCTAGGGATGTATTCTGGGGTGCAGTGTAGGCCAACCACAGATCACGTACTGTAGAACAAGAATATCCGTTTAGTTCAAATTTACACTGCTGTTATTAAATCATTACAGGTTGATAGATGAGAGTACAAATGAGTACTCATTAGTTTTTCACACATAGAGGGTGCGTTGTTTGGCATCCGCAAAAGATTCGTTTAATACGGGGTAGAACCTCCTCTCGCGGGTGTACAGGCAGCGATGCGACGATGCATTCCATAATACACGTGGCGGATAGTATCCTGATGCACATACCACCAATACTTCCTGCAAGGAGTTCAATAGGAGACAATCTGGAGACCTGGCGGGCCAGATGTTGTCCACATCTCCTAAAGTCTTTTGGGTGATGTGAGCTGTATGGAACGAACATTATCTTGCTGCATGGTAGCGTTGGCTATGCTGCACAAAATTGGTGGAAAGTGGTACCGCAGAACCTTATCAACATATCGCTGTGCTGTCTCCGTGCCTTCAACGACCACGAGACGTGATCGGGAGTCAAAACTTACAGCAGCCCACACCATAATTCCTGCTGTCCGGAACGTGCGGCGTTCACGAATCAGTGCAGGATCGTTGCGTTGCCCACTGCGCCGCCAAAAGCTGCTGCGACCATCATTTGCACTAAGATTGAAGCGGGACTCATCGGAGAACATAATGTGTCACCTATCCTCTGTCCGAAGTTGACGTTCCTGGCACCACTGACGGCGTGCCACACAATGCTTAAGAGGTGAAAGGCAAACGGCAAAGTGAACGCCGTGCCTATAGGTCAGTCTCATTCAAACAGTGACGAATGGTTTTTGTTGAGATTGGCAAATGCAATGCGGGTGCCTGCAGAATCTCTCCTGATGTGGTGGCATGTTCTGCTGCTACACGTTCACGGATGAGACGATCATCTGTTTGTGTAATGCATCTGCCAAGACCAGTACATACTCTGCATGACGTACTATTTGTACGTGACAACGCCTGCGCTCATCGTGTGACAATGCTGACCACACGGCCAAGATGAATGGCTATACGATCTGACCGTCCGTCTTCGTGCAGTCTGGCCATACGACGCCGTTCATATGGGTCTTGGTGATGATATTGTTCGCGAGCACGACGCCGTGGTATACCTGAAGTAATCGAGCAAATAATAATAAACAACAGAGTCTGGCAAAGGAGCACAAATGGAGCATATTTCATCAAGGAACAAATTGTCTATCGTCTATTATAGTAAACCCATAATGGCAGTGGCAATGTACAGGGGCGGGTATACAACCACAATAATTAGGCAACAGGCAATACAATGAAATGGCAATTAATGTACACATTTTGGCAGAAGACATGGGGCTCACAGTGTCTGTTCAAAGTGTCGGCCACCTTTGGCCACGCAGAGACTGCAGCGCTAAGCATGTTGTGACGCACATTGCAAAGGTTACCGGCGTGGCATTGGTGGTGTCAAACTGCTCTCCGTGTCCGCATCATGAGCTCATCCCACGTGTCAAGTGGTGTGGCGTACACCATCGATTTGACGAGACCTCACAGCCAGAAGTTCTGTGGTGTGACGTCAGGTGAGCGTGGTGGCCATGCTGTGGGGCCTCCCCTACCTACGTATCTACTGATTCAGGGAGTGCACGTCGAGGTGCCAGCGAACAGCAATGGTGAAATGAGGTGGGGACCCATCCTGCTGCAACCGCATCACTTCACGAGCATCTAAAGGAACATCCTCCAAGTATAGCAGTAACATGTTCTCAGGGACTGGAGATAAATAGCACCGCCGATACTGAAACAATTTGGTACTGAGCTGTGTTATCAGGCACGCAGAACTTCGCAAAGGCTGATTACAACGCCAAGTACACCAAGTTGCAGACCCGCCTCTGCACATTGCCACTTATATTAGCGGGTTAACTATACACGTTAGACAATTTGTTCATGAATTAATTATGCTCCATTTGTACTAATTTACCCCACTCTGGTGTTTGTTATCATTTGTTCGAGTACAGTCGGTATTAATCTGCCTCTTAACCTGCAAACTTCTACCTTTTCAGACAGTTGTATGACTACTGACCACAAGCGCTTTCTATATCACGCGTTGCAGTGACGTTTCTGCAACGTCACTCTAACCATTTGTGTTGCGCAATTAGTACTGTTTGTGGTATTTATTTTATTGTAGATGGATGACACCTTATGAGTGCAGCGATTTCTACTTCCAGTCGTGTATTTGCGTGCGCTTTCGTTTGAGAGAGTGCGGGCACGTATGCGTGAGAAGGGTAGATGGAAGAAGGTGAGTGTATACGCATATATGCATAATAATCTCTTTTTCCATTGTAAAAACTCCTTAGAAAATATACCAACAGTAGCATAATTATGATAAACTTAGTTCAATACTCCATCAAACAGTTTGATTAGCAAGCAAAATACTTTAAATTATTTAAAAATACCTCCCATTCAATAATTTTTGAGAAATTTACTATTTAGTCACGAAAGGCCTGGCTGAAATTAAATATTTTTCGAGTTAATAAAATACCAAGTTTTTTTTAATTAAAAAAATATCCACGAGTAAATAAAGAAAACATATTTTGCCCATGCTACTTGTGAGTTGAATTGATGATTTTCCTTTTAGTCACGATCAGTCACCACATATTAGTAAGATAATTATTCATATTTCAATCTTCTGCTCCTGAATGCGGAATCGGCGGTCATTGCCTTGCCATGGTTCACAAACCTTCGCTGTAGAAATGGCGAACTGTTTCAGCAACATTCACGCTCACTGAATTTTATCGCAGAATACTGTCTCAGTGGGTCAGTAAACTAGGTTGAACGATCAATACGGCATACTGAATGCATACCAGCCTCAAATCATGTGGCTTTACTGAGTACAGTGTATGACACAGCTGTAAAGATTCTGGCAAACAACAATATTTTTGTCTTTAATCGTGATCAGATAGTGACACCGTGGATTTCATTATGATCGAATTTTGAGGTCTTTGGGAGGATTTTATTACATCAACACCAAAACCTACACTATTTATAATTTCCTCTGAAGATTTGCTTTAAAAAATAGGCAGTATTGAAATTTAATTTATGAACACCTCGTAGAAATACTATCCTGCCACAAAGTTGGTGCACAAAAAGGGGGTATGTGGGTCTGATCAAAACATCAAGTCCGAGGGACACGTAGAACATTAAATGCAAAACATGTAGCTGACGCCTCAATAAGAAGTTTAACCTCACTGAACGGCCACACATTCAACCATTGTGGCATGTAACCATTCGTACAAATGTTGAATGTCTCTCAGGAGTACAGTATACCACGCTCGCTGTACTTTTTGGTGTAGCTGGGGGATGGTCGTTGCTGGAGCTGGGCTTGATGTCATGCGCTGTCCCGTCAGGTCCCACACATGCTCGATGGGGCTGAGATCTGGAGATATAGAGAGCCAGGGTAACTTGCGTACATCCTGTAGATCCCACTGTGTTGTCCTAGCAACATGGGTACGCGCATTATCGTGCTGTATGATTGGTTACTTCAGCGTGTCGAGATATGGTCGGAGGACAGGATTGACGTTATGGGTGTACAATGCACTCATCATTCTCCTCTAAATTAATACCAGAGGTGATCGGAACGTGTAACTTATAGCCCTCATACCATAGCTATATGTGTGGGTCCGGTATGGCGAGTGCGAATACACGATGGATTGTTCTGCTCACCCGCACATCTACGAACACGAAAACGGTCATCACTTTTTTTCAAGGCAAAAACTACTCTTATCACTGAACACCACTGCTCTCCATTCGCCTTACCAACATACTCTTTCCCGACACCACCAGAGACGTTCACAACGACGAGTAGGTGGGTTAAACGTGCCAGAGGAACACGAAACCTATCTCCAACAATCTATTGTTTATTTTTCTTGCAGACCCATGTGGGGCCACAGTAGCTCTGATTGCACGTGTGGTTACTGTTATCAGTCAGGGCGGCCCGAACGATCTTTCTATTCAGATGCTCATCATTGCAACGAGGTGGCCCTAGTGGAGTTAGGCGGCTGTAGGAACGCTCTGCCACCCATCTTCTCCACCACTGATGGACCACTGCCATGTCACACTCCAAGTGAAAGGCAATTCTGCTGAACATTCAGCCATCCTATCGGAGTCCTGCTATACGGCCACGCTCAAAATCACTTAACTATTCAATTAGGCTCGCCGTCGTCTTCCAGGCTTTGCAGACACACTCTGTGATACACACACAATGGAATCTCACAGTTAACCGCACTCGCTGTGTTGTCAGATGACCTGCGATAAGACACTTGGTCTAACGGCTGTGGACCGATGCTGGCGAGTGGTGCTCTTCCGCTTAGGATCAAATTGTCATTTACTCACGAACAGTTTAAGTTGTAAACCCCGCTTGCATTCGACGATGTTCACTAGGGGTGCTTCAGTGCATTTCCACTAGTGTATTTTCTAATGGACAAATATCTCAAATTTAAGACAACGTTTTTCTGAGTGTATGTATTGCCAAAAGTGGGTAAGTATTTTTTAGTTTGTGACGAATATGCAGTTTTGATTCAAAATACAAAAAAAAAAATAAGTCTCATTTGATCTGAGAAGTAGCGACAACTGAGTACAGGAATATAGCATAGGCATTGCGTCATTTTGGCCTACACAGCATAAATAAAAACTCTGAAATGTAGTCTTTGCATGCCAAACTGTATACAGTTATTAAGTAATTTTTATGGACTCTGGCAAATGTCAGAAACAGAAATGCTGTATCCTGCATCACTATTCTATGCGTTGTAAATGTTTAGTGGTGTATGTTATCTTCGCTAGAGATTTTGAGCCATGGAGATGAATTTAAATTTCGCAGTTTTTTTAAGAACACCACAGTTGTTAAAAACTGTAATGTTTTCCAAAACGTCGTTAAAGTTTAATCCGCTGCCATTGTTTAAATATATAAACCAATATATATCATCTCGCTGTGAGAACTTAAAAACAATTGTAACAGTTTAATTTTCTAGTGATTCATGCTCTTATGATTCCAAAGGTAGTGTATATTTCGACCCTGTAACATCAGGAAGTCGTGCTTCCTAGAACCACATAATGTACTGGGTTTTGTGTTATACATCCTTTATTATTATATTAGTATATTAGACACAGATGGAAAACATTAATTAGCATGACTACGATAATAACAAAATATTTATGTTAATTAAAAAGTGCAATATTAATGGAGATAATTATCGAAAGTTGTACATCGCCTTCGAACCATTTTGCACTGTATAAACGCCAGTTATAGCTTGTATCCCAGTTGTTAAATAAAGATAACTCGTATTAGTAGTTAGATAATATATGTTTTGGGACAGAGGCTGGGGGGTGGGGACATGGGGACATAGACGCCATCTTGGCTTTCGTCATCTCCTGCTCTGCCCTTCTGGTTGGCCATCTTGGATGTCCTTGCCCTTGAGCTTTGGCCCCCATCTTGGACTGTGTCACCTCCTACTCTGGCATTCTGGTTAAACATCTTGTTTCCCATAGCCATATTGTTTACATCCGCCATTTTGTTTCTATAAATTCCCATTTCATGATCTATCATTCCATATTGCTACTTCATGCTCTGTCATTCACCTTGTCTCTCTCGCCTGCTCCCCCTCAGCAAGCCCCAATGCTAAGCTGTAATTTTGTTTCTTCTGCTGTAGATGGCCATCTTTAATTTCTGTGCTCATCACCAGAGTGCGCATATGTCGTCCGACATCTTGGTTGTCGAAAGGCAGTCATCTTGTTTCGTCTGCTGCTTATATCCCAGCGCACTGTTTTACTCTTAGGAGTGCAGTTAGAGTGCGGGAGGTTTGGATGGTGCGCTGGCCTTCGGGCCTTAAAAACCTGCTGCTTATATCCTGTTTGCTAGAGTGTGTATCTGTCATTCACCATCTTGGTTGTCATTTGCTTATGTCGTCTAAGTCGATGAACGATACACCAGGGGCACACACATTCAATTAATAGAATGCCATGTTGGTTTTGGAGTTTAAGTCGTCGAGAGACACCCGGGAGAACTACAACTGTTATTTAATTTTTGGAGCTCAAAAAATTATCTGGCGGAGTGTGGGATTGAACTGCCGGACCTTGGGCCATCGTGCAGACGTCTCGACTACCGGAGCAGTCTGGAGAGTAGGGTTTTAAATGTGCTATAAACACAATCCTTCTGTAATCATTAGGAAAATATGTTCTATTCTTTAATTAAGATTGTATTACAAGTATTACTCCACTAGAGTAGACATCTATCGCATGCGTTCTACGCACCGTCTTGGCGTAAGTCTATGAACGACATGCTAGGCGGATTGATTATGATTTATTTAAGGTATTTATGAGGAGGAGGAGGTGGATAAAATGTGTATAAGTCTGTATAAGATTATTAGCATCAAACAGTTTGCAATTCAATAATTTACTGAATGTAAATAGATATTTTGCATGTGCATACCTCCACATAGACCATCAAAGTTATACCAGTGCAAAATGAAAAACCTGAGGTATATAATATGTATTTACGTATATGAACCAGACAACTTAAATAATGATTGCAATTATACTTTAAATATTTTCATTTGAAATGTAGAAAAATTTTTATCTGTAAAATCAATATAAGTTTTAAGCATCAAACAATATATATTACGAATTACAAGTGTAGGGGAAAAAAAATCGTCACATATTTAAATTGTAAAATAAATTTGGCATGTGCATACCCCCACATGGATCATCAAAAATATAGAAGTGCTAAATGAAACCACGAGTGCGGAACGGTATTAACGAACATGAACCAAGTCAAAACACTATATGATGGTTGAAATTTCTACTCGTGGTTAAATGAAGCGACGATGGCAACGATCAAATAATGTCTCACAAACACATGTATTTTAAATTTAAAGAAAATAAACATATTTTTATTATATACAATAATAATAATAAAAAAAATATAAAAACAAAAAATGTGTAGAATCATTTATCAGGTGGCAGCAGGATGACATTGCACAGATGCCGCTCACTTGCACACAGTCTTCGCACCTCCTCCAAGAGAGCATAGTTCCTGTCACACAGAAGACGACTGTTGTATGTAGCCACTGCAGCCTCCTCCTGGAAGAGACGAACCTCAGTGTGCATGTCCTGCAGTCACCTCCTCTTCGCCCAGGTCGTCGACACATCCTACCGATGTCGATGTCTAGCCTGGCGTGTTCTCACTCCAGGGCACTGGAGAGAGTACACATTAATCAAGTGGTAGGAACACCTCTGTCATCGATGATGTGGGAGAGGAGGTGGTGGATACTGGAGGTGGTGGCGTCCATGCAATGTCATCCCTCAGAGACAGTCGTGGATGAGGTATATGCATCAATCGTCGTCGAACAGGTGACATGCTGCGATCACATCACCTGTCTGCTGGATCGAATGGTGAAGCAGGAGGTACACTCAACTGTGGTCTTGTGTTGTAGACCCTACTGGAAGCTGGCAGCTGTCCCAGGAATTACTCTAAGGTGTGGTTGTCCTCCTCCAGCAGGACATGGCATGTGTGTAGCTCCTGCGACATCCCGAGCAAAAATTATAGTTTGTTCCCTGGTTGGGCAGAGTGAGGTATGCAGGCAGGTCACAACATGTGCATGCAGCATGTGCGTCATGAGGCTAGATAGCCAGTCGATGGTGTAGACAATGTGCAGGGGTCAGTAAGCTGTGTGGATGACACTTCGAGCGAGAGAAGCATCAGGCGCCAAGTGGCCAGTCGATGATATAGGCAGTGTGCAGGTCTCTGCAAGCTGTGGGGATGATACATTAGGCGAGAGAGTTGTCAAGTGCTAGGGAGGCGGGCAAACCCCAAGCAGGTCATAGTAGGCCTTATCGAATCCCATGAACTCGGCTTCCTTGTGGAAAATCATAACAACAAATTAATTTAACATTAAAAAATTTAATTTATTCAAAACTTTATATAGACTTGTAAGAAAAATAGTTCTTCAGCCTTGTTAACGATCATAACATGAATGCGCATTATTATTTATGGGTAGTGGATAATTATGGAATCCAAAAGTCATGACTAGAATCGAAGCCAAGCAACCACACTAAGTTATTCCTTTGAGCTTCAACATTTTCTTGACCAAATATGTGTGTGGATACTTAGTAACTTGAAATTCTTCGCCATAGAAACCTCCTCTGATAATTCTGCCTTCCATTTCCTCGAAATTGTAGGTCCTTGGTTCGTGTCGTTCATCGACTTAGAAGACATCAGCAAACGACAACCAGGAAGGTGGACGACAGATATGCACCCTAACAGACAGGGAGGTAAGGAGCAGATGAAACAAGATGGCTGCCTTCGATAACCAAGATGGCAGACGACAGATGCGCACTCGGTTGTCAGGCACAGGAATTAAAGATGGTCACATACAGCAGACAAAATAAAATGACAGCCGAGCTATGGGGCTTGCTGAGGGGGAGCAAGTGAGAGAGGCAATGTGAAATGATAGAGCATGAAGAAGCATGGTGGAATGACAGAGCATGAAGTGGAAAGTTTTGGAAACAAAATGATGAATGGAAACAAGAAGGCAACTAGAAACAAGATAGCCAACCGGAATTACAAGCAGAAGGTGACGCAATCCAATATGGCGTCCAAATGTCAAGGACATCCAAGATGGCCGTTTGTAATGCCAGAGAAGGAGGTGATGCCATCTAAAATGGCGTCTGTTTCCTTGTGTCCCCAGCCACCAGCCCCTGTCCCAGAACGCACAATATCTAACTACTCGTATTCATCTAAGTGCGTCAAGTTTTGTAACCAACTTTCTCCCCCTCGTCAATTCCGCTCAACTGGTTCCTTCTACTAACTACCTCAATTCTTCAATTTAGGCGTTTAATGCATCCACTTCTAATGCATTCTGTTTTATATTTCAGAATATTAAATGTGACAAGTATTACGAAAACCTTGTATTAATCGATTACACAAGGAATCTTTCAATTACGTGCTATAATCTGGTAGCAGGAAAGTATAATTTATGCAAAATGGGATGGCTTTTATGATTGGTTGGTAAGATATTAAATTACCTCTTCCGAAACAAATTAGGTTTTGAATTTCAAATGACATTCTCAAAACATAACACATGATAATGTCACAATAAACCTAGTCTAAACTACTATCTGCTATTATACAAATTAATTGAATCAACTGTCCGGGTCGTTACAGAGTACATATTTGATAGCTAGTGGGGAATTTCAAAAGTTTATCTTTGGATTGCCTTCACTGTTAGATTAACGGTGGTTAATTGAAAACGAGCCTGTGTTGAAATTAAATTATTGCGTAAAATTCCGTGGCCTACAGTTATAACGTAATTTTAAGTAGATTTGTTCAGTTGTAGTGTAATTTTAGCATATCAAGCTGTTCTCTAAGAAATTGCTTAACTTACCAATAAATATGTTTATTTCTGCATATTGTGAAACACGAGTGTAAAATCTTACGTGTGAATGCGAATCGATGTGAGTCAAACCCGTTTCATTTGTAAATTTTAGAAAGGCTGCAAAATAAATATACTGCAAAAGTGTTCCCGTTGAGCATGTAAAGGACTTCCCCCCCCCCCCTCTTTTTTTTATATGTTGGCCACAATACCGTCTTGCAAGCAGGGTGCTAACTTCCTCGCCTGTTGTTAAATGGCTGAATTATGAAACCTACTTTGTGGACATAACCATATTGTGACGCCAGAAACACTTGGATGTAATCTGTCGAGATTACGACGTAAATATGATGCTTAGAGCATGTAGATGTTCGTATTATAATTTTAACTGTGGCAGTTGTTTCCTGATTTAAAAACTGTTGCGATTGAAAAGTTTTTAATATAAAAACAAGTAACTATATTGTCAATGTTCTAGGTGTCACAACATGGCGATGATCTGTAAAAGTAACTTTAGCTGTTGAGTTGAGAGATTTGGGTGGTTCTTAACAATGGGGTCTTGAGAGCTGATAACTTCAGCTGTGACACAGCAAACCAGCCCCTGACTATTTCTAACGCGATGATTGCAGGAGGGGTACAGTTTCTTTGGAGTTTTTTTGCCTTGTAGAAAGTCGGATGTCGTGGGTTCGAGTCATTGCTGAAGGAAACTTGATTTAAATCCTTTGCTCACGACCTAGTATTTTTATATTTAGTACGTGCAAGATCTAAGCTTTATTACACGAGAAATTAAATATATAGTATAACGTATCAATATTTCCTCTTTTTGTTATCTTAAAGCACTAAAACTGTTTCCAATTTGTCCTCTAAAAAATTTAATTATGTTTGTTGCTCGACCCGACGGGGCACATTTTCGCGTACCTCAGATGATGGTATCGTTGGGTCCACGCCACCCAAAGAGCGATTCTGCTAGTTCCAATTAACCTCGTGGTCCCTTCGTAATTCGTAGAGGGAGTCACCCGTTTAGCCGAATGTTCTCGCAACTCTATTAGATTCCCCGGTGCGCAAATTGAATCGGATTTTATCGCCCGTGCAGTTCGCCCTCACGAACGACCTCCGCCCATGAACACCTGCGTTCGGGCCCGGCTTTGCACGCAAGAATAGAAGGCTGGGTTCTCCTATGGCCGCACGGGCGACTTCCACTGCAAGGGCGTCACCACGAAACGAAAGTCACTAACTTATTAGCTAGTCACCAGGAGAGATTTGCATTTAACACTCATTTTCTTCTTGTATTTTTTATGGTTAATTAGCGGATTTTGCTTAATGCCTTGTGGCACTCGGGATTGCAACCTTTAATTAACACGTTTAGACTCCGCAAACTTATTACCCTGCTAAACAAGTTAGACGTTGAACTTATATATATATGTATATATATATA
>NQII01011536.1:5054-27906 GCA_002778355.1 Clitarchus hookeri
GAGTACCCGAGAAGACCCGCTGGCAAGCGGCATCGTCCAGCACGATTCCCACATGCGAAAATCCGGAAGTGAGCCCGCCGGGGATCGAGCCCGGATCACCGTGGTGGGAGGCGAGCGCCCTGGGCACTACGCCACCGCTGCCCCCAGAGTTAACTGTAAAAGGACGAAGGTGCCCGAAGATAAGGCTTGAGCTGTCCTGTGACGTTGAAATTAAAATACAACTGAAGGTAGTTACTGTAGAAGAGTTACAATGGACCTAGCGGTCGTAAACGAATACGAATGTAATGATTTCCTTACAGCGACACGTAAATTTACATAATATTACATGTAGAAATGGACTAATAGGTGTTATTACCATTTAGTGGTTTCACACAAAATGCTAACGTTCACACGTTGCAGAATATAGGTACTACTGTGACGAGACCAGCATCCAATGTGTTAATCATAATGAGAATAATTTTCTTATCATTCTTTACTACTTGCGACATCACATATATAGTTTCTTTGTAAGTTTGTCAAGACGGATGGCAATCCTGAAATTAATTTATTATTAAAACAATCTTTTTAAGTATTGCAATTGTTTATGACCTTCTCCGTTTTCTCTTGTGGAGGTCTTTTTCAAAAACTAATAAATAACGTGGTGAATTTAAATAATTACGAACTTGCGATATTCTTCTCAGCATGCCACTATGGATTCAATGTAGTATAATGTTAGAACGAACAGTAGGCATGCCTAAATACAAGTAAAACTATTTACAAAATTGGCAAGACTGAAGTACCTAAATAAAAAATCACACACGGATTACCCTTCTATAAATTTTAACACCGATTGGGAACTGGCAAAGAGTAGTTAACTGTACTACACAATTGCAAATGCATATTGAAGAAATTTTTCTTAGACATTATACAAATAATGGGTGATACTCCTCGAAGAACGCCCTCTAGTATGCCTTATGAGGCTTTAAATTAATGAGTCTGCAAGTATTAAATGATCGCGGTAAAACAAGGAATCCGATTTAATTCGGTAATTAAGCAAATTTATTCTTCAATATAAGTAATGATCAGTATTTGACAGCAGAAAAAAGTTTCTTCGTTTCGGTTATTACAACTAGTTGCATATGTACGTGTCTGATATTCCTACAAAAATTATAAGATTCTTTTATGCGACTTGCTGGTGGCCTATCGCATAAATTCTGTAACCCTAAGTAAAAATACATTTTTCTCTTCCTTTTCTTGTTTATATAAGAAACAAATATATTCATATATTCATAAAAATCTCAATTTACTCAAACCTTCTGAAGCATTACCACTCCTCCGTGTTGGAAATGGTAAGCTCGGTTCACCAATCAAGTGAGGTTAGTTATACATAGAAACTACGTTAAGAATGAGGAATGAAGGAATTCGGAAGCTACGAAACGAGTAGCAAAACTAAATGAGTGTAAACATATGCAGTGGATGAATATTGGTGGTGGAATTACTACTTAGTTAGATAAGTAATTAAATAACAAATACGTAATTCTATAGTATGCAACCGTAACAGTTAATATAGAAATCAATAAAGGAACATAATTTTAAACGAAATTTATTGATGATATAATTGGTTGTCGAAATTAGAATAAGACAGACTTTTTATGGTTCACACTACCCCACATAAAATTTCAGTATTCATATAAATAATAATTTTCAAAACCTGTAATAAGTAAAAATATTTATTATATTTAAAATAAAACTTAACATATTCATAAATATTTTGATGCAACAAAAACGTATAATTAATTAATGTACCCTATTGCATTATCATCAAATAAACTAAATTAAATAAATCACATAGGCCTAATTTAGTATTTAAATACAATTTATAGATTTAGTAATGTTTATTGGACGTAATAAAAAGGATATTTGGTATGCTTCGTCATTACTCTGCGCACAATCACACCATTACCTAAAAGAAAAATATTATAAACCTTTGGACTTCGAAAATTCAAATTACATTTCTCCTTCTAGTAAGTCTTTACACCCATATAGCAAACTAAAGAATTATTTCACGCTTTAGTCTACTGAAACTATGATTTAATAAATACATAAAGAATTTTTAAAAACGTCTTAATTTAAGTTCTTAAATAACAATGTTATTTTAGTAAAATTTGCGAACAAAATCAACTATTGATACACGTTGCGTATGTTTTGCGTGTAGATACACCACTGAAAAAAACTGATTTAGTACCGTACATTCACAGTTGATGTTTAATCACGAAAAAGTAAGTGTTTATTCGGTTCCCCCTCGAAAATGATTTTCACTGACATGTCCTTTGAAGAGACCTCAAAATACAAATATGTTGAAGTGGCTCACTGGTAATTTTACAGCAATCAGTCTCAAAAGGGTCGCAACCTTACGCAAAGTACAGCGAGCGTTATTTGAAAAATGTATATTTAAGTACTTTTCATGTTGTGCAAATTGAAATTGAAGGTTTATTTTCTTTTTTTTTTTATGTTTAGCTTTGCGATGATACTTAAGTGGAAAATACACACTTAACAATTAGTTTTAAATGCATATAAAATACGTTTTCTCATAAGTGTAACAGTGTCCAATAGAGGCAAGCTCATATGTTAGTGCTGGAGGGTAACCAAATGACGCTGCCTCTTAAAATAATACCAAAATACCTACTGTGTAGAAATATTAGGCTTCTTTAGAAGTTTTAAATTTCCCCATACATTTGTTTAAGGTACGTCTCGAGTCAGATTCGTGGCACAACAAGGATACAATTTTTAAGTTTTTTCACTCATGTAAGATTTTATTCGGTAAATCTAATTTGAGTATTGAGTAATTACAGCTGAGAGATTTCCAGTATGCTTTGGGTAAACGATTATGCTAATGGAGTGAGCTAGCCATCTCTGAGCAACCTGCAATTTCTCTAAAGGAAATGAAAATATTGGATTTTGAAAATAATACTGTTTAATAATAACACTTCAGAAAATTTTCATTTGTAAACGCGAAAGGTGAAGGAAATTTTCTTAAATAATATTTGTAATTGCACAGCTGGCTGTAATAAGAGTTCTCTCCCCTCCGTACAATTTAACGTGGAGTCAGAGTTAAAGAGCACGGCAAATAAAATTACCGTCAGGAGCTTCGGATCCATTAGCGGCGTAAACTGATAGTCACCTTTGCGGCGCATTGGTGTGGGTGAATTGCTTAATGGCATTGACGAGGTTGCTTTCCAGGCGTCCCTTGCTGGAAATATTTACGCCGAACATTTGGCAGCCTTGCAGAGCCAGAACGTTGCACGACGAACCCTCTGCTTTACTTCATGAAGAAAACCACTACTCCAATGTTGTGCATACGAACATAAAGGGCCAATTGTTCCTATAGATTGGCAACATTATCTAGAAAACGTAGCTACAACAGATTAGTACAAGTAGTCATGATTACTCTTTCTACTTCCGCTTTCCTTTTATTTGTCTACTGGTGGGCAACACAGTTAAACGTTTTCCGTTTTATGTCGTTAATATATATTATTTACCCTTAGNTTTATTTGTCTACTGGTGGGCAACACAGTTAAACGTTTTCCGTTTTATGTCGTTAATATATATTATTTACCCTTAGCCACACCTGACCATAATCTAAGGCAGCTGAGGGAACATATTTAACCACAATACTATAGAGAAATTAGTTTTCGTGTTCTATCTTAACATAAATACACGACAATTGACTTTTACAGGTCGTTTTTATTAGTCAGTGTTAATTATGGTCGTCCAGTTTGTAAAACGAAAATCGAAAGTAATTATGTTACTAACTTTATGCTACATTAATTAGTCTTTGACTTCTAGATTTCAACCATCATGCNAAAATCGAAAGTAATTATGTTACTAACTTTATGCTACATTAATTAGTCTTTGACTTCTAGATTTCAACCATCATGCGATATTTAAAAACTTATTTCATTCGTTGAAACTGAAGGCTATGGTATATTTTTCAAAGTATGCTAAAGTCAATTGGTATCCGCATCAAGTTTATAGATTTGCGAACACGAACTTCTACACAAAAAAAGTTACATACGTATAGTTACCACTTGTAGTATGACTGAAGCCAAAGGGCATCTTAGATATTCTGCTCAAATTTAGCAGCCCATTCATGTGTCGTGAATAACTGTCACTGTAGCATTATAGTGTAGTGAAAACAGTGTCTAATTATAGTGTTTTCATGTTCTCGATTATTGAAAAATACTAGGGCATATATTGTTTAAATTGCCACAAGTTAAGTTACATATTTACTTAAAATGTACTTTTAATGTGCCGAAATGTGGGCTATGTACCTAGATAAAACGCATATTTCACAAATACGATTTATATCCGTTCGTTTCACAATTACAAAGTTTTAGAGAAACATTTTTGATCTACAAGAAATCGCTTTTCGCAGTCAAAATCCAAACATTGCCATCTCTGCGTCATTGAGGAAACTGATATTATTAAAGTAACGAAATAGTTTGCAAACCCTGTCAATTAAAACACCTAGCAAATTATTAAACCAAACTTGAGTTTAAAACGCTGACTTAGGCTGTATGACATATTTACCCTAAGAAGCCAGCAGTTGATGTGTTATATGATTATGATGGTAGCTAATGAGGTTCACTTTTCAAGTTCAAATTCATAATTTTTCTCAACCATTTTTTTTCCTGTCACTCGTTCGTTTATACACTATTGACAGAGGTTAGTCTATTATTTATAAAAATGTTTGTCTTTCATGTTTTGATATTGCTTGGTTATCGGTTTCTTTATTTTGGTCCAAGCCTTAGTTTCGGAAATGGATAGTGTCCACAGATGCAACACATTCAATATTTTACACAGAATCTTAGAAAATGATCTGCAAAACGTGTCTTGGAAGCTATTGAAGCGCTGGAAACGGCATGTAGAGTCTGAAGGTCAATATTTTCAAAAGGAAATCCACACAGATATAAAACTCACTCGGCCTCCGAATAGTAATCTCCGGCCACTAACTTTTGGAACTGTCTATTTTAATATAAAAATATTTACGTATTGTGCTACTGTACTAACTTGTGACGAGAGTATGCAATTCTGAGTTTAGATGGCTGTACATATTCATGAGTAACAAGCAGAAATTTTTCAACTTTAGGTTTGAACCGTTTAAGTAAGATTGTTTTTAAGGAATTAAATCCCACGTAGTACACATGTGAGGTCTCCAAAACACATCTACTGTGGATACGGGCATGCGAGGTGGAGCCAATCGGTGCTCGTAATACCCAGTAGAGTGATACACTGAGTCCGTTGGCTGGAACGGAAACGATATATTTACCAGGTGGAAACGGTAGCACCATGAAAAAACCCAACGGTCAACATTAACGTCCGCCACGTTACCCGTACACGAAAATGAGACTGCAGCACTGCAGTAAATTAAACCCGGCTCGCCTACGTGGAAAACCGTTGTGCTATCTACGCCACCACGGCCCTAACACGAAGTAATTTTCACATCACTTTTTGCCGTTATGACATAATTTTGATGTGAATACGACATAAAGCCAGACCGACGTGTAGGGTGCCAGGACAGAGACGGCTAACGAACGTTTGTAGGGTGATGCATTCTGACCCTTTAACTTCGTGACTAATAACACGATTGAAATAAATGTAGTTTGGTTCGATGGGGTATAAGACTGCGGTGCGAGCATAACCTAAAGTTAACGCCGCGCATGCGTGAGGCAAGGGTGAGGGCCCGCGACGACTCGCTGCAACTTTGGTTGGGTGAGTGAGAGAAGGGATTTGGGTGACTCTTAACATCGAGGTCTCGGAGCCGATGAGAGTGAAGTGAGGTGAGTGTAGAGCAGCGCCTGAATGAAGGGGCGGGAGATCCCCGAGAAAAATCGCCGACCAGCGGCATTTTCCGGCACGATTCCCACTAGCGAAAATCCGGAGTGAACTGGCCGGGGATTGAACCCTGTTCGTCTTGGTGGAATTCGAGCAGTAAAACCACTCAGCCACCGTGGCCCCGGAAATTTTAGTAGTATTTGGACATTTCCGTGAATTGTATCTCGCTACTCCGTTGTGCTAGCTCACTGATTTTTTCACCAAAACAATATCCCTTCTACATCTGTCGACATAAGCCTTAAAAGCCAATTATAGGCTTTTCGCGGTAAAATTAGCACTTTTGGAAGTCCTGCTTAAGATGCACTTGTATGCACGTTGTGTATTCTTCCGCCTTAGGTAAAACTTACATCGCTATGGGCTTCATCACTTAACTCATGCGTCGGTCAGGAGAAACTGGGGAATTATTAGAAAAGTAAATATGCTACAAATCTGGCAATTTTTTACACTTCGGTGCGAAAGCGAAAGAATTAATTTAAGTTATCACAAATGGTTACCTAACACGTTTTATTTTAAGTTTAGATGTCGTACTACCTTCCACCCATCATTACCAACTTTACTGGGCGCACGTCTCAGTGCGCCCGTTAAAATATATGCAGGCAGGGGCAGTGACTTTTTTCTAAGGTGAAATTTATTTCATTCAAAAATCCTTGATAAAACACCAAACGCGTGCGTACGTATTCACGTAAAACACGCAACCTGGTCCTCGGAAAAAAGCCACACCCCCATATAGTTTTTTTCCGTTCTTGCCTTGGGAGAATTTTACACAGGCCACAACTGTGTGTGAAACTACTGTATGACCAGGTTACGAATAAACTTTTTTTTTTTAAGGAGATTGGAAAAACAAAATCGGGAAACTACGCTAGTGAAGTTCTCCTACGCGAGTCGCAAGTTGAGCAATTACATTTGACGTACAATTGATCAGTTCCGTCCGCCCGACGTGCGCCATGTTGTTGGCAAAATCCCTCCCGGGCGGCGGCTGATAACTCCGTAATGAGCAGCCAGCCGCATTAAAACGGACGCCAACTCCCGTTTGAAACGATAATTAACTGACTGCAGCGCAGCCCAAGCCACGAGCGCTCGACTGGAGAAGCGTGATGTTTTACGTCACAGCGCCGACAGCGGAGTTCGCGGACAACCGAGCCTGGCTTATCGGAAATTCTGAAACTGAATTAAGCTTTGTTTTTGTCGACACCCTTATCCTGTAGTGCAGCCAAGCTTTCATCTTCAATCATAATATGTCACACCAGACATGTCCACTTGTGTTTATTAATTCATTTGTATGTTACAGAATCGGAGAAAGATTAGGTCTTAATCCGTGCAACTGCTATTTTGATTTTTAGCATTTAACCACGCACGAGATACATTTTCTGCCGTTATTCCTACCGCAAATGAAAGTGTTATAATTCTATTAAATATTGAGCAAGTAATTAAGGTAGATTAAAAAGACAAAACTTTACATTTCACATTGTTCAGAGACAGGTGTACCACGTCAGACAACCTTTGTGTAGTGAAAATGAACGATGCGCTATGTAGTTAAGCCGGACATTTTCCTTCGGTCTATGCCAAATTTTTATGCGGATGAAAATTTTTCTTATTCTTTTGACTCCGTTTCAAAAAATTTTTGTTAAATAAAAAAAAATTGCAATTTTAAGCTGACGCGATAAAAGTGTAGTCAATAGTTTGCTGTACTTGACGTGTTTCACCTTGCGACTATAAACCTAGTTGTATTCGGAAAGTAGAGGATTCAAATTCCGTTGACTTCAGTGGAGGAGGTTTCTTTCCGAGTGGTTTAAAATTCGTATTCCAGATAATCGCAGATGAATGTCTTTAGCATGCGCATTCCCAGTTACACAGAAGTGAAATTAATTTTTCTGATAACTAGTTTGTGAGAGCAAATATCTTGCTAATTACTATCGTTTTGTAGCATTTCCTATTTTGAAGGGAAGTTGAAATTGGTTTCCAAATTTTTTTCTGCGATGCGCAGTAAGACTTATGTATAAAATAGAACAGGATTTTGTAATTTATAGGTTATATGGAGTGAGTAAGTTCAAAGTGTTGCCTTCTCATTAGCAGTATATCGTTTTGTCTGACATTCATCGAACGTTAGATTAAGAAATTTAATACATGGGAGAATCAATGTCTTATGAGGAGGCGTCCAAGAAATCTGTCTTGCTGCTTTTTGGCACTGATAATTATGATGACCATCACATGCATGAAATGTTTTCGAAATTACGTCAGTCTCCTTTACTGTGCCGTGTGCGACTCTCATTTGAGCAGAAACACATTGCAGGCATCGGTATATTTCACTAAATTTTACGTGTTAAACAAAATTCTTTAAATATAATTTTTATAATTAAAAATATGTAAATTTTTTTTTAAACAATGTGATGGGTAATCGCATTAGCACCTCCTGGGTGATATGTGTAGACACATGACTTCGCCCCTCTTAATAAAGGGAAGAGTAGACTACTGAAGGTGTGTATTTATGTTGGTATATGTCTACTGACGAAAACAAGTGTCCTATGAACAAAGAGAAACTAGAAGTGCGCGCGTAGTATATTGAAATCTTGTCTGCTTGGGACTATTTTCGTGATAAATCTCGTGTCCCTACATAAAGGTCGTGGCCAATTGCAAAAACTAAACAAGTGTCCCGAAATGAATCTGAAAGTTATCAGGTCTCAATTTTTGTGATTTCTTAAGGGCCTGGTATCCTTGGCGGCCGGCAGGTAGAATCGGTAAGTGTCGCGCCTGTTGTGGACATTAGAGACAAAGCTTCAAAGTTCTCTTGTTTGTTCGGCTAAGATGGCGATACCAGCAACAAGTATAAGTAACAAAACACAATCGCCATTCTTGGAATGCACGTGTCTGTTTTCCAGGTAACATAGTCCCGTTGAGGAAGACGTCTTGAGAGGAGTAAGGTTGGAAGGGGGCAGCGTGGAGCTAAGAGCCTACTTACACTCTGCGATGACACAACACGATGACCTTCACCGCACCTTCCCCGTTCTAATTCAGTACACACTTTTACACCACAAATCTCCCGTTATAAAATAATCAGTGTATAAAAAATCTGCCAGTTTTTAATAATTGGGCACATAAATTCAAATGACAATATTATTNCTAATTCAGTATATACTTTTACACCACAAATCTCCCGTTATAAAATAATCAGTGTATAAAAAATCTGCCAGTTTTTAATAATTGGGCACATAAATTCAAATGACAATATTATTGTTCTCATATTCTACACTGGCTAAAACATTGTGTAATTTATTTTGGCTGTGTGGTCAGGACGGATAATTGGCTATGGTCAACACACCGAACTGCTGTCTCGCCTAAAATTCACCACGTAATAACCTAGTGATATTAAACTTATATGAAACAATTGTTACCAGTTTTTAAAACGTTCTGCACACAACTGTGCTAAATATATTCAAACTGCATTATTTGCAAGAGAAGCAATTTTTTCCAGCTTGATTTGTAATGGATTGTGTTTTATATGTATGTACACATTATATATACATACGGCGTGTATGTGTAATGTATGCCCACAGAGCAAGCATCTGTATTTTGCAAGGAATATTTCAGCTTCATCTACGCACTTTTTTTTGCGTATACTACACATCTCTTAGACATTAGCGGTGTTTTAAACNCTTAGACATTAGCGGTGTTCTAAACCGATAAGAGCTTGCTATTTAGGTTAATAAATTGACCGCTTGACCAAGTTTGAGATCACCCCGAGCTGTGGTTTTGGAGGAAGGTGATTGACACTGTTCTCTAAAGGTACAATTTCCTAATAAATCAATACACTGTAATGATTAAGAGTTCAAGAAAAATCTCTAGTTTTATTATTGCTTTAAAACAAGTTAATTGCCACACAAGTTCTCGAGACAACTCCCTCCCGTTCCTATACGTGGATTACGTATCGTTCGCGTCGTGGGGGGGGGGAAAATCTGCTTCGTACTTGCTGGGTGATTCTAGATATTCGTAGCACTCGCGGAACACTACTCAGGGTCCTTCACACACGCTGGATGACTGTACTTATCTGTCCTGTTGTGCTGGTAGTTGATCCTGCAGTTGAGATCTGGTGAACTGGAAACTGGCAGGCCGCTGCGTCCGATGTCGGCTGGCTCTTCCGGAATCGCGCCGCGTCTTCGGACTCTCGTAGGCTGCCCGTCGTTGGCGACCCGCTCCGCGCTCGTCGACGCCCGTCCGCTGACTGACTCGTTTCCTCGGACTGCTCTCGTTTTGTAGCCTCCCTCGCCATATTCAAACTGCCTCGTCTGCACGTGTTCCGGGGAGTAATAAACAAGTGTCTGGGGCTCGGGCTGCCCATCATGGACCTTCGGTTCTGGTATGGCCGTTTCATTGTCTCGTTCTGCACGTGCTTACTTGGCGGGTGGCCTTTGGATCAGTGCCCACACTGGTCCATCCCTTGTCCCCGGATATGCTGCTATTCTTCTCGTACACCCGCTAAAAGCTTTTCTTGGTTTTATTGCGGTGAAGCCCGGGGTCGTGGGACCTCGGCGTATCTTGGGGCGGCTGCCCAGTGTAGCTGTGTTCGTGCCCTGGTGGCTTCCGTTGCCTCCGGATGCCGCCTGCACGTGCAGAAAACTTGGGTGGCCCGTCTTTGCAGCTGTGAGGCGCGGGATCCTTTATTTGGACACGTTCTCCGCCCTTAATATTTATTGGTGTAGACCGTCGGCAGGCTTCGCTAGCGCATGTGTTCTGGCGGCCAAAATGCCTGGACGCGGGGAGCGTCAAGTTTATGCCCTAAATATTTGATGATTTACGGTCGAAGTTTGCTAAGGTAGAGTAGTAACACTAAATTATTTAATAACTCGTAAAGTCGTCTTCTGTTGTTTATTAACGCATCACATGTATGGTGCGTTTCGGTTGAAATCCAATAGAAGTCTTTGCCATATTTAATAAAGTGCACGGAAATAATGGTAATTAAGGGATCCCAATGTAATTTTGTACGCAAGTAATATTTTAATAAGATTCTTAAGCCATACTTCCAAAGCCGAAAAAGACGACTAGATATAGTTTTAATAAAATTTAAGTTACAGAAAACTACGAAGAAATGAAAAAATTAATTTTTTCTACGGAAAAGTACGATTGCATATTCGCAAGCCTGTAGTTTTCAACTCAGTCGCGTGTAGTGTTGTGACGTTCGAATTCATCCGCCCTAAATTCCTAAACTCTAAATCCCCAAATTGACGGATTGGAACTCGCCTTTTGTCATTCAAACTAAACGATTGGTCCGCCCGTATTATTTGTGTTTAATAACGTAATGTGATGTCAGATTATTATATAAGAGGGTATACAAATATAATTGGTCTTTGTTATCTTTATAAAAGTTTATTAATATATATTAACACTTTTAAATAATATGAATTGTGATATGTATTCTGAGAAAAAGTAATTTCATTTTACAGTTTNTAACAATTTTATACTTCCTTAATTAATTTCTGAACTTTCCTTTACAGGGGCTACATAACGCAGTAGTCGGATCACTCGTCTTCCACCAGCACGATCCGAAACACGGTATTTCGCATGTGAAAAATCTGGCGGATGTTGCTATTGTCCGGTGGATTTTTTTCGCGGTAATCCCTTTTCCCAAAGCGCAGCATTATCAATATGCTGGAAGATTACGGCCAAAAATAACTCATGCAATAATATTGCAACCTAAGTTAAATACAATAAAATAAATGTGGAAAGGGGCAGCCAAATGTTAAACAGAAATTTGTTACATTACCTGTATTAGTTAGATTAGTGACTGAGGCCATGTTCCAATTGGTTTGGGAGAATTTCGCGTTTCGTATTTTGTAGGGTTTCAGATGTAAAACATCGAAATTCGCCTGTTGAGAATGCAATGCTGCTATTTGTATTAACATTTTATATATAAGTTTAAAAGCATAAGTATAAAATTAAAAATACAGAAATCCTTAAATATTCATATTTTTGTATGAACATTTTATGGGACTGTTTCGTTTGAAATAAGCAAATCTAAAATAAGTGACACGTTAAAAATATTATTGAAAAATAGGAATAAAATGCATTTTACATAAATATATAACAACTTTCTTCATAATGACTGTGATACACGTTTATTTATCATAATAACTTAAAATGTATCAACATTATTAAAATAGCCTTGCATTGAAAACTAACGAGGCGCAGCTTTGAAGTTGACAAAATGCATAACGCAAATTGCAAAAATATTTCACAGATTTTGTACACAGCATTGGGTCACATGACTTTTGTTAACAAAAAGTGCCAATTGTAACGATGTCTTTGATCATAGTGGGAAATCTATTGGCATTACATTATTACAAGCAGTGTTCTTCGAAATTAGGATTAAAATATTTCATAGTTTAGATGTCCCTAACATCTTAGCATTTGACTGTTTATTTATTAAAATCCTTTTCAGTACACATCGACATTGATGGACTTCAAATTTTTACTTATGTTTTAATTTGTATAATACTTAACATGAACGATACATATATCAAGAAAGATGACATCTGACAATACAATCACAAGTACATTCATTGAACCAAAGCTGTTTTACATTTCGAAGTCTGTGTTTATCTATTTATTAATGTATTTACTTATTTAACTTTACTTATTAATGACAGACATTAGAGATGAAAACACACACACACTATTGGAGATGGGATAAGAAATCGGCCTTGGTTCCAAGCAAGGATTCGTTACATTTGCCTGGAGTGATTCCGGAACACACAATGGAAAACAGAAATCTGGGTGACAGGACCGGGACTCGAACCCGGGTGCTCCCAAATGCGAGTACAGTGTTTTTAAAACTGCACCACATTGTTCTGTGCTCATTAAATTATTCTAGAAAATGTGCTCTTACTCGTACATTAGCTACTTTTGTAATTGTTCAACTATTGTCACTTATTCTTGTTTTGTATTGTAATTTTTTGAAGTTAACACCCATAAACAGCACACTTTTGTTAAAATTTGTAGAGCCAAAAGCAATACTCGTGGCCAACATAATCAATAAAAAAATATTTTTCGTTCATTTTACCTTGATGAATACTGACTTCATTTACAGAAAATATTTTCTGTATTACTCAAAATTATCCTTACCGCTTTTTTGTTCTTTTTTTTTTTGTTATTCGTAAAACTCTACAACCTTCACGGACACTCCCATATTCAATCATGAAAGATCAACAGTGTACAGAAAATTCTCTTAGTACATAATCATATGAATTTTACTTAATTTCCATTTATCAAGCGGTAACAAACAGAATACAATTCTGATAAAAATAAAATTGGGTTTTCCTACCAATTTAAATAACTAATACGAAATACGCCACACATTTTATTTTCTTCTAGGTCCATCTTTCATAGTGTATGAATATTCATATTTGATGTCATTATACAGCATTCAAGAAAAGGCTATGAAACTTTTCTGGAAGTCCATAGGATGAGATATTCAACAACACGACCAACATGGCCCCGCTTTAATAATAACGTGATAGTGTTTTTGTGCTCTTTTGCGGGTGACATCATGTAAGAAAATCATTAATACTAAATTTTGTAATTTTAATTTGTATGGAGTATAACAGTTGGCTATAAAAGGGTGTAATTAATTAAATAGAGGCAGTTATTTATAAGGAATCGCCACAAAAATCTTGAAAAGACTATTTTAATTGAAAGAGTGTTCCTCTGCAATCTTTTTAACGAAAAAAGCTGCGGCGGTGTAGCGACTTAGAGTCCATGTTTTCCGCCAAGATGAACGACTTCCGGCCAGGTCACCTCAAATTTTTTGCATGTGAAAAATCTGGTGGAGTTGCTATTGGTCTATGACATATGACGGATACTCCAATTGCTCACACAACTGCATTCGGTCGCCGTTCCAGCTTCACCTTACTTCTTCCTCATTGGTGCCACTATAAGATTTACATACAGTCGGTTCACGAATGGAAGAAAATTTTGAAAATCAACCTTTGAAAAAACACCCTTGCCGTTAGTGACATGCATATAACATTACAAACAGCGGCGAGCGCGGATACAGTTATGCCGTTAGGTTGCCAGCACAAAGAGAGGAAATAGTTCCAAAGTTTTAACGTAATTGTTAATTTATCGCTTACAAATGGGTGTCGAAAAGAATTGTATCTTATTATGCCAATTATTAATGACGTGATGCTAACGTATTTAGATTTCAGCGTTTCTTGCATAGTGACATGATCATGCTCAAGGTGAGAGTAACACGGCCATTTGTTTACTAACCTTCGTAGTCCTTGTGTTGTTGACACATGTGTCAGAGAATTTGTGCGATTATCTCGTTTAACTTATAAAAATTCATTTATTTGTCTTGTTTTACTAATGTGAGCTCTTTATTATTTGGTTTTTAATAACGTATGATTTTAATTTTTTCTCACTTTCAGTTCTAATTGGTTTCGTTGTTATGTGTTTCGTGCATGTCTCTTTTCTTTGCAACTCTATTCTAACGTTGCAGTATTTGCACATAAGAATTGTTTTCACATTGTCGAAGACGTAGAATCCTTCACTCGCAAACTCTGCCGTCCTGTCGAAAACCGTCAGAACCATTTTTAAATAATGTTTTACAATTGCGCGAAACATCCGACTCAACCACCACGCCATTTTAACGTCTGTAGCAATTTCGATAAATACTGATGATCTTGCCTTCAATGTACGAAAATGTATCGAAAGACACTAACAATCGATTGTAAATAGACAACAACTATCGATTCATCAAAATACTCGCATTTTGGGTTTATAGAATGAAATGTTTTTCGCTGGCATCGCATATTCTTTTGTGTGAAATTCTTAAGATTAAAAACTTTACGCTTGTGGAATATCCATTAAAAATATATACATGACTTTTATAATAGGTACGTGCATGTACGAACACATCTACACACACAGTGTAAACGTTGCCATGTGACTGCCACATGGCAGTCATATAGCAATGTTTGTTTACCTTTGGCGGAAGGATACAAAATGGGCTTGAAAGTAAATCTTTAGCAGGGCTTCAAGAAAGTCTCTTCCAGTCGTGAACCGACTATAAGTCCAAAACTCTCACTCCCTTTGAACCGATGATAAGATTTTCCCTGTAATTATCTATAGGAAATTTACACCAACAAATAAGCAGTATTTTCTATATAATTGGGATGTATGAAAAAATATCCAAGCTGCAGGGGTGCCCTCCCCCCCCTTAAAAACGTAACCCTATAACGTAAAAATAACACTATAAATTGTTTTATATAGGCTATATGAATACTAAAAAATATAAAATAATGTAAGCTTTGGAATGATGCTGCATAGACGAGAAAAACGTCCAGGTAGAGCAGGTGAAGGCCAAGTGACGCGTCACAAAGGTCGCTTCTCAGGTAATTCTGCACAGCTCGGTTGCTGTGAATCACTCTGCACTGTTGCAACTACCTCTGCTTGGTACACAACAGCATCGTGGGCAAGCTGAGATGAAGCAGTGTCGGTGGACACGTATCTCAGCTTTGTAATAATATGCTGACAATCGGCCAATGCACACATGCAGTTATTTGCCGTACTTGTGAGATTGACAATGTTTTCAAATTAAGAACCCTTCATATAAAATGTGGAGAAGCATACCGAGTTTTAGAAAAAAATCCTTGGAAGAATTCCACAAAAGTTTCAAAAAACAAAGCTCGTGGATTTCCATTTGCAGACAGTTTTGCAAAGGATCTGATTAATAGGAAAAAAAAAACCTTCTCAGTAAATCCATTAGCATTTTACATTGTTGAAATTCATGGGTGCATAATACTTGCACAAGAATATACTATTGAAATATAACAAAGAAACATCGTTACCGTATTTTACCGTTTGGACTTTCCTAATAAATATCACAAAACAAATTTTTTTAATTTTTTTAACAATTATAAAATGTTTGCATGAATAAAATGACCTATTTTATCCGATTGAGTTTGAAACTAAATAAATAAATAACTGTATTGGGTTTTTACTGTTGAAATAGGGCTATCAGTCATTATATTTTAATAATAATAATAAATTTAAAAAATTCTTATTTGGTGGTGGTGAAAAAGTAAAAGCCAACTGTCGTTACACAACCGACATCAGCCTGCATGTTTTTTTTTTCATTTAGATGTATTTAAGAGCCTTACCGATTATTTATTACAACCATTGCTTACTCGCTGTATTTCTGAGATTTTTTAGTAAAACAATGCGTTATACGTCATCAATATCTATAATAACCTTGGGTACAAAGGTACGCAAAAATTAATCGTTTTATAAGATACTGCTTGCCGATCTCGTATGTAGGAATAGTTCAGTCTGTGCTGTATTTGTGCGCAGAATGTGAACAGATGTGTAAAAATTAGCAACAGCTTTGCTGTTAAATTCATACGACAAAAATATAGACTGCTTAATATTAACATCATAACCAATATTATATTTTCCAAAACCAGTGCTGCATACTTGAAAAAAATTTATAAATAATGTTGTATGTGTCGGCAGCGAATCGAAACGCAACTCTGAATAAATATTTGACTGTTCATTCGGCATAGTTATATTCGCTCTAATTACCTACATATTTGATAGTAATTCTAGTAATCTGTAACACCACTATAGTCGATTCACGACTGGAAGAGACTTTCTTGAAGCCCTGCTAAAGATCTGCTTTCAAGCCCATTTCGTATCCTTCCGCCAAAGGTAAACAAACATTGCCATGTGACTGCCACGTGGCAGTCACATGGCAATGTTTACATGCAATGTTTATATTCCACTGCGTGTGTGCGTACATGCGTTCGTACATGCACGTACCTACCCATTATAAAAGTCATGTTTATATTATTTATGGATATTCCACAAGCGTAAAGTTTTTAATCTTGACAATTTCACACAAAAGAATATGCGATGCAAGGGAAAAATATTTCATTCTATAAACCCAAAATGTGAGTATTAAAAATTTGATGTTTTGTGTGTGTGTGTGCAGATTTGATTTGGACTGGGGGGTTGGGTGGGGGAGAAAAACTTTCACTTTGATTACATATTACAGATGTGGCACAATACTTTGCATTGAAATGTGTCAACATTCAAGGAGTCCATCCAACAACATAAACATGGCATCGCCAATCTCTCACAAGCCCCCGGATGGCCATGCTGTCACGAGGTCAGGAACCGAAGTTCTCATAATTCTTATAGTGGGTTTGCAACAAAAATGCAACCCGATAGACTTTGTTCAAATAATTGAGGCGGCGGTAGGCCGCTGTGTTTATGTTTTAGTTGGGCTCCAGGCCCGTATTTAATGCTGTTAACCTCTGTTGCTATCTTAAAATATTTTTCCAAACAAAAATCTAACTTAAAACTAATACGAAAAGACATTGGTTTCACTAATGTCTAATATTCAAACAATTAAATTGAAACATGTTGCTAAGCAAATGCTTAGAGGAGGAACAAAATAAGTGTGCTACAGATTTTGTAAAGAAATGACAATAACAAATTAAACATAACTAAAAAATGTGTCTCCAATAAACAAAATATTAGAGAGAACTGTTGTTTACAATAATTAAAGAAGCTGATAATGGTGTATCCTAACATCTCCAGTTTGCATTAAGTTAAAACATCTTAAAGGCCTAAGCCGCAGTACTTATAAATACTGTTTATTTCTTTATTAGTTAGTTAGAAAGACCGGTAATAACTTAAAGATTGTAGTGATTACTTTTGCTACAGAATTACCATAGATCAAAACAGAAAAGTACATAAACAACTCAACACAGCAGCAACTATAAAAAAAATGAATACATCCATCTCCACTTCAAAAATTAGGAACCAATTATTAAAAAAAAATGACATGCTTCAATAGCTGCTCTCTGATGTAGACTGCTACTTTACATATAATGCTATAAAGCAATGCTCAACAACATTACCCTACAATTTAACACTACACAAAAAGATTTTGCAAAAAAAGGATACAGCAAATGGAATGTTGTGCTCTTGCAGCCAAATGATGATGGCATCCTTCCTCCAGCTACTATTGGGGAACTTCTCCAGCTGAAATCACCACACGATACAACAAATTAAAATGTATTATCCTTGAATGTTGCCAAGAGCATGTCTGTTGTATAGAATGTTTGAATTAAGCATAATTCTTTCCAAAACATAAACTTTTAAATAGTTGGTTGGTTGCATAGTATTTATTGGATACCAAATGTATGATTGGAGACTTCTATAATGTGAACGTGATAAGAATGTCTATTACTACTGTGCTAGACATTCTTAAATTTTTTATCATATTAAATGTAACTGTTTTCCTGATACATGTGTTGGCTAGCACAGAATCTAACATGTTACAAACAATATAAACATTTTATTTATTCTAAAACAAAAGGTTGGAGCTCACACCTGTGTGCTGTGATATGGTGCATTGTCCATGACGATGACCCTTGTATGTTTTTGGTATCAGTAACTGTAGTTGACCCAAAAACTGAATTGTGGTCCTTTTTAAATTAAGCAAATTAGGTTGGTTATGTAGCACTGAAAGTGAAAAATATGACACTGATAATTTACAATAACTAAAAGACAATGGCTGTAGAACAGTGGTGTTGGGGAAATGCATTAATACACAATTGTTTTCTTAAAAGATTATGACTGCGATTTCATCGATTACGATGTCCTCTCGTGTTTAGTGAAGTGATACAGATATGTTTAATAGTAGGGGAAATTCCAGTTATATCGACTGTAATGTATTTAGTAATGTATAATATTGCAATGGCAATTAATGCCGCAATGTAACTTCTAAATACAAAACAAGCAGTTTCTTCAGAATCTTAAAATGCACCATCTCTCCATAACCTATATAAAATTAATTGGCTATAACAAACTCACTATAGAGGCAATTTTCCTTACCATGGTCAGTTGTCTTTATAATGAATTTCCAATGTATATATTGGGTTGTTTATGAAGAATCCCTTTCAGGGGTACACAAATTCCAACACAAAGTAGTTTTTATTTTTAATTACACATTGTAATACCACCTTTTGGTTAGGTGATTCATACACTCACATTTGAGTCTATATANTCAAAAAAGCCTAGGTTAGTGTAAAACCCAACAATCCTAGGTTAGTTTAAAACTATAAAATAGTGATTCACCCATCGTGGGGTTAGGTTCTATTAGGTTAGGTGGGCACATGTTACGAAATTAGTCGGACGTTAATGCCCCTCGTATATTCGTGTTCTGCATCATTAGAAGAGTGGAAATATACCATTTTCCGTGAATTAGTCTTATTTTTTCAGAAAAGCCCCTAAACTTAATAATTACCCAAAAAAACGTTAAAAAGACACGTAGACAACGTTTGACGACGTTATCAAGTTATTAACAAATTTTCTTTATGTTTTGGAAACTTTTTGTAGGCCAACCTAATTGACCTTAACACACACAACTTGCAAACGCATTGGTTAATACTACATATATTTTAACATACCTTAGCACTATGGATCTGGAGAGTTTCAACATTTCTGCCGCTCTTTCCGCGACGTTGCAGGGTCCCATTTTCCCTCGCCTAATTAGGGAATACAACGATTCGGTGAGGTTAACGATGTCCTGATGACGTTTATGTGTGGTGGTGACTTCTCTTTTCTTCACCTTGCTAGTACTTATGACTACACACAAAAACTACCGCAACATACAACGTAAAATACAGTAAATAAAATGTTAAGCAAACCTGAAATAAATTTAAAAAATATTAAACATGTGAGAACGCACTACGAGTAATCTCTTATACAGGTTTTAAAAGCAAAAGGAAACAGTACGAGAAAATTAGCACAAATTAAAATCATACGTTATTAAAAACCAAATATCAAAGAGCAGATATTAGTAAAAAAAACCCGATAAATGAATTATTATAGGTTAAACAAGATAATCGCACAAATTCTCTGGCACGTGTGTCAACCACACCCAGTCAACAACACAAGGAACGCTGGTTAGTAAACAAATGGCCACGCTACTTTCACCTTGAGCGGGATCATGTGACTACGCAAAAGACGTTGAAATCTAAATACGTTAGCATCAAGTCATTAATAATTGGCATAATACGATAAAAGTCTTTTCGACTTAAGCGATAAATTAATAATTACGTTAAAACTTCGGAACTATTTCCTCTCTTTGTGCTGGCAACCTGATGGCATAACTGTATCAGCGCTCGCCGCTGTTTGTAATGTTATATGCATGTAGCTAACGGCTAGGGTGTTTTTTAAAATTTTGATTTTCAAAAATTTCTTCCAGTCGTGAACCGACTGTAGTTATTTAAGAATACTGGGTTACGATAGCTATTTAATATATTTTGTGCATAGGAGAAGTTGTAAAGTACTTCTACATACTCGTTTGTTTAGAATATTCAAAATTTATTTTTGTTTGGAAAAAATATTTGCTTTGCTTTAAAATTTTTGGGATTGTCTTTTAGGAATGAAAATGCTATGAGTAATGCAAATGCAAAGTGCAAAATGAAACTGCAAAAATGTTAATAATCCTAACCCAAAAAAAAATTACATAGAGTGCAATTCCTTCCGACGGAATTTATGTATAGAGAAATTAGCTGAAGAATGGCTGGCTAGAGTTGTTATTGTCAGTCGTCATTATATTTCCCAGTACTGCTAGGCTCCTCGCCACGCCACGGCTTACAGGCAACTTCCTCCCCTTGTCCGCACTACCATCAAAAAACTACCTACACCCAAGGAATACCGGAACTCGTTCTCATTGTTTGTTCCCTGTGCACTCTCGGCCACCCTCTCCCTCCTCCAGGGGGAAATGTTTGCACGTAAGGCCTTCACCGAGTTCGTACAGTGGCCACAGAGTGAAGAGGGCACCACTTTCCACTAGCCTTTTTGCTAAAAATTTGTTTACCGGTAAAATTTCCACCATATATTATTTTTACTAGATACTGAAGTCACAAATTGAATCTATGTGTATTCCCTCATGATTTGCCGTCTTTAGTTTATTTGTGCTCCCTTTCGTTTGTCTGTAGTAGTAATTTCAAATGCGCGTCGAGATTTCAAGTTTAGAGAAGTACAGGAAAGAACCGTTTTCGGTGGGTTACACATGAAAAACATAATAATAAGGCACTTCAAAGCGTAGAATACAATCAAGTTAATTTAAAAAAGGGCTGGTTGACACATGAAATCATCCTCAGATCATGGAGAAACTGCAAATAAATGGTCAATAAACACTTAATCATTCCTTAACAGCGTCTTTAAAAAACCAATAACTGAACCTGTAAGTTCTTAGTAATGATCTTACAGTGTACTAAAGAAAGATCGAGAACGAAAATACACAATAATGAGCAAATTTATTAATGATACTACCCCTTTAATTGAATATTGAAAATACTCACTCCTCCTTCTGCGCTAGACTGTTAAGTTATTTATATTGTTTAAAATTACCCGCAATACTTGATATTATTTCTGGGAAATTTATTTATTAAAGGTCGAGGGCGGGCTATTGTGGTGGACTGTGAAGATGGGAGGAAATGGAACCGGAGGGTGATAGGGGTTGGAATGTGTGGTGGTACAATAGGGGACTGGAAAGGGGTTGCTAGGTGGGTGATTGAAGCTGGTGTGTGAGAAAGGAAAAAAGGGGGCGACTCTAAATGGTCGCCTTCCGAGTGTAAGAGAAGGAGCAGGAGTCCCCGAACCTGCCCAGCTCGCCGTGCTTGCACTGTGCGCCGGCAGATGGATCACTCTCTGCAGGGACAAGAAGGGTGTTGGAAATTCCGGGATATCTCGGCACCTAAACTGGGGCGAAGGCAGCTCCAGGCCCGGTGATGGGGTCACGTAGTTCCGCTCGAGATTGCTTCCAAGGGAGATGCTATCTGTAGCTGGACAGTTGTGATNCCCGGTGATGGGGTCACGTAGTTCCGCTCGAGATTGCTTCCAAGGGAGATGCTATCTGTAGCTGGACAGTTGTGATAGCTTTCCTATAGCTTCTCTGCAGTCCACTCGCAAACGATCAATGACCAGGTGACTTTTTCCAACACAATAAAATGTTCTTCAACTGCGAAAAACCTTTCGGTTTGTTTGTGCCGAGAGAGTGAAAGGCGACCGTAAATCAACAAAGCCTTAGCTTTTCAAATAATAAATAGAAATTTNTTTGTTTGTGCCGAGAGAGTGAAAGGCGACCGTAAATCAACAAAGCCTTAGCTTTTCAAATAATAAATAGAAATTAATTTTAGCGTAGTTTAAATTCTTTACTAGCTATTATAAACCCCTCTCCCAAAAGTTAGGAATATACATTAAAAAAAAGCAAAAAGGTATGGAATATACATAAAAGAAAGCATAGCAATGTGACGTTACCAACGGTACCGTTAAAAAACGTGAAATTCAAATTGTTTTCAACAAAAATCATTTTGCCAATATCACAGACAAATAGACACGAAGTAACAATAACATTAACATAATAGTGTCTCTGACTCGGGAGGGTTTCTTTCTTCCCACTGCAACTTTGTACCGTTGTTACGAACTAAGTAACAACGAAGTAGGTCAATGTGAGAGTATGTTGGGGGCTGAAGCTCAATAATGACTCATGATTCGGTAGAGCACAACAGTATCTGGTGAAGTTTTATTGCATGAAGATTATACAGTTGCTATTTAAATGACTATTGATCGGGGGAGCTTTAAATTGAATACCATTCTGATTATTTAATAACATTATGATTCACGCCATTTTAATTAAACCTAACTGGAAAGTCATCACCTTGTTGCAGCCGGAGGCTGATTCTGCGAGACGGTTAACAACGGCCGGACACACCCATCTTCCTGGTCTGCTTCGCTGGTCGGGTCGCCCAACGGACTAAAGACGAAAGACAAAATACGACAGACTACAGACGACAGACCCTCAGACGCTGGTCGAAAGACGCTCGTTCCTGGTGTTACGCCGGCCTATATCAAGTGCGTGGTTCTGCGGCCCCGCTTATTGGCCGGTGGAGGGGATTTCTGCAAC
>NQII01011538.1:17925-29522 GCA_002778355.1 Clitarchus hookeri
TCTGGTCTTGTTTCTCCTCCTTCGGTCTCCCTCCACCCCCTCTTCCGGGCATCAGCCCCTTCCTTCTTCCAGTACCTCCTCCGCGCGCTCGTAAACAATACATTTACTGCGCTCTATCGGTGAAACCCGGTACTGTTAGACGCCAAGTTCCGCCGTGAGGTAGGCCCACACATCACGTCCGAAGTATCGTCTGTGGACAGTCAAGGCCGTGGCTACTGCGCATGCGCGTGTGAAAACAAACCATCATATATAGTTTTAAGGCCATGTTACAATCGAAATAATATTACCGTAACCGTATACGTACCCGTAATCATTGCCATAATGTAATTTCTGTGCTATAATTGACGCAATTAAATCCGCATGATTTCATTGAGTCGTCATGGCCGAAAGATGGCCGTGGCAGTCCAGCATGTCTATTTTCATGATTTCCTTTCCTTGTAGGCGTATGGGGCTTAGCTGTGAGACACAACTAACTCCTGTCCCTACCGCGGGATCACACATAACACTTAGGTTTAGAGTAGTTTAGAAAAAAAAAATTTTCATTACTTGGTCATAGGTTTTACTTTAATGTTGGAAAAGTTTACATATAGTTAGTTGAATTCTTGCTCGTGTATGTTGGCTAACTTGTTGTATATTTTAACTTATTTGTTGTGTTTAGTCATCTCCTCAGTAAACAAGAGTGATGGATATAGAATAAATATTTTACCGTTGCACGTATAATTATCACAAACCACGTTTTATAGACCATAATTAGAGTCATTCACATAAATATGAGTGTGTGTGTGTGTGTGTGTGTGTTTAGCTTTGTGGCCAGAAATGTACGGCTATGAAAGTGAATTTAACGCTTGTTAGTAATAATAATGGTTTCGTATAGACTACGCATAGGTTCTTGCACAAGAGAGTTGAAAGTTCGCTAACTTGCTACGCAATTGTGCATTGGAAATGTTTACGGTTATTGTTATGCATGGTTTTAGCAAGTACCATTGCACAGAAGGTATATTCCATTTTTGCTCTTATTGGTATTGTTATGGTTATGTCAATTTTGGCGCGTTCTTTAAACTACAAAAAAAATTGACTAACATTATAGGTTAGTGTGAACTATAACAACACGTATTCACTTCTATCCTAGGTAAGTATTTGGGTCTTGTTAGGTTGGGATACCATGCTGAGAAACGATGGTTGTAAAAACGCGCATGCGCTGTAATTAATGGTTGTCTACTAACGCGCGCGTAACAACGACGCCAGCGCTACGTAAACACCTGCGCTTTCTCCGGCTGCCTCGTAATCATAACGAGTGATTGTAACGAACGCCTCTGTAACATCACTATCTTTTATACGCGGTGTGGACGCATGTTACGGGACACGGGAAAAAACAAACTGGGGAAAAAAAATTGAACCCCGAATTTCCGCGTCATTATTGCGTCTCTCTCATATAACACAACGTAAAGTGTTTTGCCAGACCATAAAGGGAAATCTGCACCTACACAAAATAAGAAACGATAATGGAAAAAAAAAAATCAAATATTTTTATCAGACCTGCGATAAAAATGTGCTAAAAATTGTTTCACCTTCACCTCAAGGACTTTATCACTTTCGCACGTTATTGTAGTTCCCATTTTGTAGTCCTTCCCCAAGGTTGCAATTAACTCGACAGGTGGTGTAATTTTTTTTTGCCGTAAAGTATACCGGAAGATATTTAAATTAGTCCGACAAAGTTCGGCTGCGGGGTCAATCTGAAAAAAAAAAAAAAAGAAAAAAAGAGAAAATATATTTACGACTTATGGTCTAAAGTGAATGCTAAGGGCGGATCACATCTTTGAAGTTGGACCTGAAACACTAGTTTATTACAAATATTGGAGAAAAAAAAATGCTGAAGATGGAAAACTGAGTGTCTGTTCTCTAAGAAAATGTTCGTAAAATTACTATATCAATGTGTACGAAAAGTGAGAAAGTGCGAATGGTAAACTATTCTCCCATGCATCCATGATAGCGTTCCTATATTCACTTACGAAGCAGTCAAATGCGTAGGGAAGTCCCCAACAATGTATAGTAACGACGCTCAACATTCGTATATTTGCAGTCCGACATGTGGTATTATTTCTATACAGTGCATAGGTTAAAAACTTCCGTTAGAGTTTAGGGAGTTTACCAGAAAAGTTTTTACAGTGTGTATAAAGTGTAACGGAACAAAGATCTGTAAAGAAGACAACACCTGTTTGTCGCTATCGTCAAATTATTTCGTGATAATAACCACAGTTTCTACCTTAGTTTCGACTTAATCTCCATGACACTGTAGCATTCTTGGGATTAAAAATTAGTACATATTATTAACTCTCACATCAGAATTAACTTCACATTATCCAGACACTCAATATTCCATCTCCAGTTGTCTTAATAAACTATTGCTTCAGGTCCAATTTCAAAGATATGTACCGCCCCTAGGATTCACTTTATACCATAAGTATTATACAGAGTGTATCTAAACTATTGCAACAATCTTTGGGAAGTGATTCCTGACATCAAAACAATGCCTAGTAAGAAATTGTTCTTATGCAAAATATTATTTCACTGAGTGCGCACGAATACAGTGCGTTGTCCATTTGGTGTAATTTTCTAAACTCGGTTAATATTTGTTTGCACGAGGTGGAGTTATAGCCTGAAAGTAGAATTTTAGCATGGCCTCAGAAAAGTTGTAAGTAACCGGGGATGAACTATACATCCGTTACCAAGGTTTTTTGGTAATACATAGCGCATGTTATACGATTTCTGGATGTCACGGTTTGATGTCAAGTAATAACGCTGTGTTGGGTGACAGATATTATTTTTCTTAATTATACCGGGTTAGATTGCAGGCGGAGTCGCTCACAGATTTTCACATGTGAGAATCGTGCCGGAGGATGCCGCTGGTCGGTGGGTTTTCTCGAGAATTTCCCGTTTCCCCTGCCCTTGCATTCCGGTGCTTGCTCCTTTCTCACTTCGTTTCACCCTCGTCGGCTCTCAAGACCTCGATGTTAAAAACCACCCATATATCCCCACCCAGGTTTCTGGTCAGTGAAGCCTTTCTGAAGGAGTATGTCGCTGTGGTCCATTATACACGACACTGATTTGCATCTGTATTCTTAAATAGTGTGTGACTCTGCAACTAGCTACTCACAACAGCAGCCCCTACTAGTTAATTTAAACAAATAATATTTATATTAATATTACTACCCTTACCTTTCATTACTGACTACGGGGCTAGGCAATGAATGGATCTTTGCAACAGTTTGCTCGTTGTACACATGAGTTCAAACATCTGTCGGTTGAAATGTTGAGGTCCGGCATTGTGAACGAAAATGTGGACGTCACTGACCGCCCAGTAATCGTTGCATATTATCTCAAACCACCCGGGCCTACTTCTTTCGTGAAATCTCATTGGTGATTTGTTTGTATTCCCCCGTTATTTCGTGCCATAAAAGCAGTCTCTAGATTACGACGTAAGGCGATTACAACACAATTTTTGCACTTCTGCTATTTTTTGCTGAAGTAAATTAGTTTTATGAACTTTTTCCTCTCCACACGCTTAGAGTCAATATAATTTATTGTTGTGTTCATAAGACTTCCTGAAGTTTATTTCACAGTTCAGAAGTACTTCGAAAAATGCATTAATAATTCTTATTTAAATAAGAATTTTCGTACCGTTCCGAAAGGACTGTACATAAATATGGGAAGTGGGGAAATTAAAAACTACTTTTATTTTCCTCAATGTTTCTCTTAATCAGTTACTGTGATATGTACTGTTATCCTGTTCTTCAAAGCTGGATTTATTGACAGCATATTTAATCAAACGCTTGAGGAATTAAGAAAACATGGTTTCAAGAGCATGATCTTGGCCCAGATCTTAGTCGAACCCATGACTTCCTGAGTGCGTATCAGGTAAGCCGTTGCATGAGTAAAACCTCTTGGTTTCATATTTGATTTAATACACGTTATGTAGGAAAGCAAAAATGTAGCTTTAGCAGTGCATTAGCTATCGTTACAACATGTAGCTAATTATCCTAAAGTAATATTTTTAAATAACTTAATCATTTTTTATGACGTTATGATTTTTTAGAGTTATATTACAATATATAAGTTGTAAGGTTTTTTATGAAAGGTGTTTATTTGGCAGTAATGCAGCAATCAACTTATAGTAATATATTATACATAACACAAACCACTTTTTATTGATACTAAATACAAATATGCCTAAGAACATATATGCCTAAATACATATATGCCTAAATACACACATTTGGAATTGAAATTAAGCAAGCAATTTCAATTATATATATTGAATATCTAGAAAAGTAATCTTAAAAAGAGATTAATTAATGACTACTACTTTATATAGATTCTTGACTTTGTTAAACTCAGTTTTGTAAACCCTTCAGTAGTTTCTTTTAAAATTACTATGAACGTAATACTGTAATAAATATATCTACAAAACTTTTAACGGCAAACTTGAACAATTAAATTGCTTCTATTGCCACATCATTAATACACACCAAGTTCGCTGCGTTTGTTGAAAATAATTTTTTCTTGCGGTCTGTTGTTTCGAAATTTTTAAATAAGTATTTTGAACAACATCCTTAACAAATTAATTTAATAATATTGAGTGACAAAAATTACACTTCATTATACAGCCTTGTTCTACACTGCCCTGCTCTGTTTTACTCCACAGATAGAGTAAAATGAAATTTATGTAAATTTAAGAAGTAATGGTTTAAACCAGTTTTGTTTGTGGCGACATCTTGTATACCCACTTGTAATGGGGCATACTTAGTTTTGCATCTGGGCTGCTCATATAATGAATTGTAAATAAAAATATTATATTAATCGGTGAAGCACCCATAGTTAATGTTGGCATTTGAGATGCCTTTATACTTTACTTATACCATGGTTAAAAAAAAAATATTAAAAAATACTTTTCACGATAAATTCAAAGCCTCTTTATTTAACTACGTGTCACATCACATTGATGTCAGTTCAGAATACGTTTCAAAAGAAAAGGTGAAAAGTGTAATTTATTCTAATTCGTCACTTGAAAATGCCGTTGTGGTAATAAAAAGGAAAGAGAAAGGAAAGTTTTTATAAATCAGTACAAAACAGCATTTTTAAGTCATGCACGTATTTTTTAATGAAAGCGTTTTCAAATTGTACGTGCTATCATTGCTTATGGCATTTCTATTGCTAATGTATTATAGATAGTCGCAATACTCTACGTAAAATTCAAACCCGTTTAAAAATAAAACAACTTATAAAGGCTCTGTACAGAAACTTTTTTAAAACTTTGGGTGTAATTGAAAAATTGGCACGACATAAAGATAAAAATTTTATTATTTCTTGTTTCATTGCATGAATATTGGGTTGTGAATAGTGATTTCGTTTAACATTCATTGGCATACCGGAATACTGCACCAAGAAGATATTTTTGTTATTATAATTTTTTTTGTGTCTTGTTGTAATTTAAATTTGTAAAGTTAAAATGTATAAAATAAAATTTCATGCCAAGCTATGAAGTAAAAATAAAGAAGCTTATTTGAAAGATAAGAGAAAAAATTTATCTCTTAGTGAATTTGCAAATTTTATTAACACCTAGATTTAAAAACCGTAGACCTTACAAACGATATTATTCACTGACAACATGTTATATTGGTCATTCATTGTTACAATACGACTCACTAAACAAAACTTCTGAAACATTCTGAGCGATACCAAAATATTTTCTGAACATTTGAAGCCCTTCGTCGAATTCATAAAATCTACTCAATGACTTAACGAAAGTGAGTTGAAGCTAGTTTATGTCATAAAACCGACCGGTTTGACATTGACGGACTTAATGAAATGCCATAATCGGTTTAGAGTATGCTGCTCGTAAGGTAAATATATTTCCATAATTTAAAAAATTCTGAATTATGTTACAGAGCAGTAGTATTTTGTAAGTGATAACGGATATGTCCTACTATTTATTGCACTCTTTGCGGTAAACTTTGCAGAATTATGATGTCATTAAGTGTCGTGTGACATTTAAATAACTCATGCAAACAGCTGTGATAACACGAAATGCAGATATTATGTTTTTGTAATCGCCATCCATTCTATTCACAGACTTGGCGTTGCGTTTAGCCTATTTGTGGTGGCATTCACATTCATAGAGAAACTCTATTTCAAATACTGGTTTCATGCTGGTTTCATTTTCACAATAAAAATGAAACTGTTAGAAATTATTTCGCGTGTCATTCAGCCGTTTGTTGTATTTACTATTCTAATTATAAATGTACGGAAATAAATTTATTCAGTAATTTAGACTAGATAATAACCAGCGACTATTGGTGAATGAATAAGAGAAACTGGTTATAGAAAGTACGACTTTCATAATGAGTGTATTTTATATGCCTCCATGTTTTAACTTCAATTGCACAAGCGTAAAAAGTTATGTTTAAAAATAACTACTGATTTCACTTACTTTATACTAAGTACCGAATAATTTCTGCGAATAGAGAATTTTTTAATGTGTTTAATTTCTTACTTGTAAATATAACAGAGACTATCAAACTTCACTCTTTCGTAGAAAGATGTACTGCATAGGAGGAGTTGTAAACTTGGAATCTTAACAGCGTGGAGGTTGGGTGTTACTAATATTAAATAGTTTTAAAAGGTGTATTTTTGCTACCCGATATTAAGTTGGTAACTAATTCTTCACCTAAAATACAAAGCAATGAACGTAAAGTAAATGTACACCAAAAGCAGGCAAGAAAGGCTGATGATTACTCAAAAAATAGAAAACTTTTGTTATTTAAAGAAAATGCGCTTATTGTTTCACTATACATAAATACCTACGAAAAGTTTTCTTATGTTAATGAAAGCTGTTTTATACGTCTGTAAAAAGGACTTTGGCCGTCATTTACATTATTTTGTTTTCTTGGGGAACCTATATTTTTGCTTTCTTGATATTGAGTTAAGTTATTAGTAGAGAATGTTTTCAACGTTTAAAAATCATCAATATGAGACATCTTAAATGTCATATAGCAAATTTCAATGACATCTATTTCTCTGCAAGCATTGGATGAAACACGTTGTAATAATTGTGAAATTCAAATGCTGAAAGATTTTCCACATTTTGTGTATGTACATACATATGTAAAGTAATTAATGCAATTAATACGCTAGTAATAACTAATAGGGTGTATTAAAAACCCTAGATTTTAACAAGTCGCAGACAAACAAAAATTTTCCACCTGAAGATTAAAAAATCTTTTTCTTCGAAGGGTGTTTCTGGAATCGTCATGGTTCTGGATGCAGCGCATATGTTTGCAGAATAGTATTTTTTTTTTTTTTAAGTTTAGTGGCAGTGTCTTTGCTGGGTATTATTTTTGAATTGTACTACCTGAACGTATGTAAACATTTTTATGTCAACCATTGCGATGTTGGGGCTCTTATTTTAGTGTTGCTAAAAGTATCTTGAACGTTGAAAATAAACTAAATAATGGTTAGGACGGGTAGTTCAGGATGGGGATGAAATTTATTCAGCTACTCCCTGCTCAATGGACTAAGCAATAAGTTGCGGTGGCCGCCACCTGCATAACAAGTATCCTTTTATTATTTTTGTTCTACGTGAGTGGGAAATCGCGCCACACGCTAGCGATAACGACTCGTTGCCACCGTCGTGTTTTCCAGATCCCATGCGCGACTACTTTCGTTCCCGCAAGTTGTTTATTCTGTGCCACAATCTAACCTGCAAATTATGCCGCTCTCTGTTCGTGAATCTAAGCAGAGCTGGACGATCGCAGACAGCCAGCCCTCATTACAGTCTGGTTACCCAAGAAACTGGATAAGATATCCGTTGCCATTTCGGCGGGGAACGAATCGACTCTGCGTGGAAGCCATTGCCGAGTTGAGTAGCGACTTCTTAGTTTCATTATTTTTTTCTTTCTTTTCGGTTGGTAGTTCTCACGGAACGCCTATAATCTGGTATTTGTATGCCGGTGGTGGGTCGTCCACCGGAAGTGTTTATAACCCCCGCCCCTCATCACCCTTTTACTCCTTTTCCGTTCTCGAGAAGGTATCCAGATGCGCGCATCTCATTGGCTGTCGAGGCGAGTGGTCGTATTGGACGCGTTGTTGAATGGCCTAGCTTCGGGAGATGTGCATGGCGTTTGTAGCAGTGGAGACGACGGGTACTTAAGAAAAATGTTTTTTAATGTCTGTAAGGAATGAACCCATTATTGGCTCGTTTGTGTTATTATTCGACTAGACCAATCAGAATTCGTATTTTGTCATCGTCTGCCTCGCAGAAAATTTACGTTATTGCCAGACCGTAAAGGTAAGAAAACTACGTGGTATCGAAGAAAAAAAAATAGTAGGATGGTATATTTTCATAAGTCGTCTGTATTCATCTGCCCTAATATTACGAGAGAAAGGTAATGATTAGTGCCAACTATTGTCAAAACAAAACCAGTGTATGTAATAGGAGCTGGTCATTATTTTTACTATTGGTCTGCTTCCTTTTGGAAAATAAGACTAAAAATAAGCTTACAAAACTACATTTTGTAAGACTGTGTTCCCGACAGAAAAATATTTTTTTATTAGAAAATATTTTGNACATATATGCCTAAATACACACATTTGGAATTGAAATTAAGCAAGCAATTTCAATTATATATATTGAATATCTAGAAAAGTAATCTTAAAAAGAGATTAATTAATGACTACTACTTTATATAGATTCTTGACTTTGTTAAACTCAGTTTTGTAAACCCTTCAGTAGTTTCTTTTAAAATTACTATGAACGTAATACTGTAATAAATATATCTACAAAACTTTTAACGGCAAACTTGAACAATTAAATTGCTTCTATTGCCACATCATTAATACACACCAAGTTCGCTGCGTTTGTTGAAAATAATTTTTTCTTGCGGTCTGTTGTTTCGAAATTTTTAAATAAGTATTTTGAACAACATCCTTAACAAATTAATTTAATAATATTGAGTGACAAAAATTACACTTCATTATACAGCCTTGTTCTACACTGCCCTGCTCTGTTTTACTCCACAGATAGAGTAAAATGAAATTTATGTAAATTTAAGAAGTAATGGTTTAAACCAGTTTTGTTTGTGGCGACATCTTGTATACCCACTTGTAATGGGGCATACTTAGTTTTGCTTCTGTAGTGCACAAACTGAGTTTTGTATCTCTACTCGAATTTCACCAATTAATTTCTACAACCACCGGTGGTCTTGAAACTTGTGTCTATGAGGAATGCGGAATGGTCTGAAGAACACAAATGAACAATAAAAACAATTTTCATTTCCGGTCGACATTCTTAGTTTTGCATCTGGGCTGCTCATATAATGAATTGTAAATAAAAATATTATATTAATCGGTGAAGCACCCATAGTTAATGTTGGCATTTGAGATGCCTTTATACTTTACTTATACCATGGTTAAAAAAAAAATATTAAAAAATACTTTTCACGATAAATTCAAAGCCTCTTTATTTAACTACGTGTCACATCACATTGATGTCAGTTCAGAATACGTTTCAAAAGAAAAGGTGAAAAGTGTAATTTATTCTAATTCGTCACTTGAAAATGCCGTTGTGGTAATAAAAAGGAAAGAGAAAGGAAAGTTTTTATAAATCAGTACAAAACAGCATTTTTAAGTCATGCACGTATTTTTTAATGAAAGCGTTTTCAAATTGTACGTGCTATCATTGCTTATGGCATTTCTATTGCTAATGTATTATAGATAGTCGCAATACTCTACGTAAAATTCAAACCCGTTTAAAAATAAAACAACTTATAAAGGCTCTGTACAGAAACTTTTTTAAAACTTTGGGTGTAATTGAAAAATTGGCACGACATAAAGATAAAAATTTTATTATTTCTTGTTTCATTGCATGAATATTGGGTTGTGAATAGTGATTTCGTTTAACATTCATTGGCATACCGGAATACTGCACCAAGAAGATATTTTTGTTATTATAATTTTTTTTGTGTCTTGTTGTAATTTAAATTTGTAAAGTTAAAATGTATAAAATAAAATTTCATGCCAAGCTATGAAGTAAAAATAAAGAAGCTTATTTGAAAGATAAGAGAAAAAATTTATCTCTTAGTGAATTTGCAAATTTTATTAACACCTAGATTTAAAAACCGTAGACCTTACAAACGATATTATTCACTGACAACATGTTATATTGGTCATTCATTGTTACAATACGACTCACTAAACAAAACTTCTGAAACATTCTGAGCGATACCAAAATATTTTCTGAACATTTGAAGCCCTTCGTCGAATTCATAAAATCTACTCAATGACTTAACGAAAGTGAGTTGAAGCTAGTTTATGTCATAAAACCGACCGGTTTGACATTGACGGACTTAATGAAATGCCATAATCGGTTTAGAGTATGCTGCTCGTAAGGTAAATATATTTCCATAATTTAAAAAATTCTGAATTATGTTACAGAGCAGTAGTATTTTGTAAGTGATAACGGATATGTCCTACTATTTATTGCACTCTTTGCGGTAAACTTTGCAGAATTATGATGTCATTAAGTGTCGTGTGACATTTAAATAACTCATGCAAACAGCTGTGATAACACGAAATGCAGATATTATGTTTTTGTAATCGCCATCCATTCTATTCACAGACTTGGCGTTGCGTTTAGCCTATTTGTGGTGGCATTCACATTCATAGAGAAACTCTATTTCAAATACTGGTTTCATGCTGGTTTCATTTTCACAATAAAAATGAAACTGTTAGAAATTATTTCGCGTGTCATTCAGCCGTTTGTTGTATTAACTATTCTAATTATAAATGTACGGAAATAAATTTATTCAGTAATTTAGACTAGATAATAACCAGCGACTATTGGTGAATGAATAAGAGAAACTGGTTATAGAAAGTACGACTTTCATAATGAGTGTATTTTATATGCCTCCATGTTTTAACTTCAATTGCACAAGCGTAAAAAGTTATGTTTAAAAATAACTACTGATTTCACTTACTTTATACTAAGTACCGAATAATTTCTGCGAATAGAGAATTTTTTAATGTGTTTAATTTCTTACTTGTAAATATAACAGAGACTATCAAACTTCACTCTTTCGTAGAAAGATGTACTGCATAGGAGGAGTTGTAAACTTGGAATCTTAACAGCGTGGAGGTTGGGTGTTACTAATATTAAATAGTTTTAAAAGGTGTATTTTTGCTACCCGATATTAAGTTGGTAACTAATTCTTCACCTAAAATACAAAGCAATGAACGTAAAGTAAATGTACACCAAAAGCAGGCAAGAAAGGCTGATGATTACTCAAAAAATAGAAAACTTTTGTTATTTAAAGAAAATGCGCTTATTGTTTCACTATACATAAATACCTACGAAAAGTTTTCTTATGTTAATGAAAGCTGTTTTATACGTCTGTAAAAAGGACTTTGGCCGTCATTTACATTATTTTGTTTTCTTGGGGAACCTATATTTTTGCTTTCTTGATATTGAGTTAAGTTATTAGTAGAGAATGTTTTCAACGTTTAAAAATCATCAATATGAGACATCTTAAATGTCATATAGCAAA